>VOMN01040185.1:0-37248 GCA_014899125.1 Orchestia grillus
AAACGGTCGGAACACTCGTACCGTCTGAGTTTCTTTCCACTCGCAACCTTCCACAATACGTAGTCGTACGTTGTCTTCCATCTGTTGCTTGTGGAGTGAGTGGTGCTCTGATGCAGGAAAGTTCATCACTTCCTTGTCGAAAAGCTGTCTGGTTTACTGGCAACGAGCTTTTGAAGTCGAGTAACATTTACTGTGTGTGCAGAGCTTCCTGATAAGCACTTAAAATCAGTTGTATTTGAAGTTGGGGGTATATTTATACCACTGTCGGGGTTAAGTTCTTCATGGAGTTATTCTTACATTAAGGTTGCGTTTATTAAAATTGTTCTTGTTGGAGGGGTGCCTGCAACGCGCGATATGAATTTTAGTTCGAGACAAAGTAGATTGTCGCAGAAGCTTGGTAGGTTGTCTCAGCATGCTCCAGTTCGTTTTCCTACGTGAGACTCCCGCAAGGGGCATAGGATGGGCCATGGGCGGTGGGATGAGATTAGTCAGGTTTATCTATCCCCTATGCTACGGGGATAACGTCCCCAGGGGGACACTGTTAGGTTACCTCAGCTTTAGCATGGCATTCGGGACTTCTATCTTTCGCGCCCACTTTACTTCTTTCCATTTCCATGCTTTCCTTGCTGATTATTTCTATCTTTTCTTCCTCTTCTTTCTTACCTTGCTGTTTCTCTGGGTTGGGAATCTTGTGTGAGAGCACACCAGTGCATAGATTCCACGTTTTCTAAAGTTCGTATTAAATGGCTCCTTCTTTTTGCTCTCTTGAGATCACCTTTGGTGTGGCTAGCGAGTTCTGGACTAGCTAATAAAAATGTTAATAATGATAACTTTCATTCATGTTGCGTGGATGGCGTGCAGTCACCACGGTCGTCGATCAGCTGCCTGGAGTACGACAGCAGTCCCATGTTCCGCTCGTCGGACCACAAGCCGGTGTGGGGCCGCTACCGCTGCCAGATACGCCCGGGCAAAGACAAGTAAGTCCGATCGCTTCCCTTTTACCCCCTCATATTTCTTCGTGTTTATGTATAAATATTTATACATATATATAAGTAGGTGAATGTATATTTTGTTTTCCATTATACGTCTTTCTTGTTTTTTTTTCTGGGAGGTTTCTGTTCAAGTTACTTGGTTTTTAAGTTTGTCTCGCCAGCAAGATGAGCGAGCCATTCGCATACTTGGTGGCGCCCGGTGCCTAAGTGTGGATGGAATCATAAGCTTGCTCTATGTCGTATTGTTTGTAAAAATTTTAGTGTTGATCCGTTGTTCAAAATTATTTTTGTGAGTTCCACCATTAATCCTGATTGAACTTGAAGTTAGTTCGGTTGAATTGATTGAAACTAAACTGAAAATGCCAGCGCTACCACTTCCTGGGTCATTTTCACGTTACAGTAATGTAGAATTAATGAACTGTTGGGAGTTTTTTTTAATGTTGAAGGCCTAAATATATCATAACAAAGAACTCATGGAGTTGAAACATTCAGATTTTATTATACAAGTCTCGATGAATTTAGGATCCAGTGATGTCTGTATCTCACATGGGTTTTCTTGGTGCCCTCAGTGGCAGTACAATTGTAGCGGCCACGAGTCACGTGAGCTGCTCAGTGGGAACTTGAGCTCGGTTCTTGCTGATTGTTTTATTTGTGGATCTCGAGCTGCGAAGTTGCTCCTGCATTGTGTTTCGGGTCAAAAGATGAGCGATTTTTTCATCTTTGGATGAAATTCATGATGAATTTATCGTTTTTTGTACTTTTTTAAAGCCGGTTTGGTATTTTAGAATAATGATCGGACGTTACTCAAATTTCCAACCCTTTTTCGAATAATATGAGCTAAAAAGAATGTAAGTTTTCTGTTTCTCTCTGCGTGCTTGTTGTATTTTTAACAATGCAACGTTCACTTATTCAGTGTGTGGAGTTCAACCTCATGATTTTATTTCTCGGTGCAATATACAATGTTTAACCATCTTTACCGATTCATTACTTTGTTTAATTAAAGCCTGGGGTTGTTTCCAGCGTGCCGCTGAACGCTGGCCAGTTCAACAGGGAGGTGTACGTGGACGCCCTGAAGCGGCGCCGCAAGATGCAGCAGCAGCTGTTGAGGGGGGGCGAGGAGCCAGAAGAGGGCTGTTCCCTACAGTAGGAGGGCTGTTCTCTGCAGTAGGAGGGCTGTTCCCTGCAGTAGGAGGGCTGTTCCCTGCAGTAGGAGGGCTGTTATCTGCAGTAAGAGGGCTGTTCCCTACAGTAGGAGGGCTATTTCCTGCAGTAGGAGGGCTGTTCCCTGCAGTAGGAGGGCTGTTATTCGCAGTAAGGGTCTGTTTCCTATAGAAGGGGGCTGTGTTGCGTAGTAGGAGGCAGTTTTCTGCATTAAGGCTGTTCTCTTCAGCAGGAGGGCTGTACTCAGCACAAGAGGCGTTGCTAGCAGCAAAAGCATAGGCAATTTTCTTCAGTAGTAATTGGTCAGTAGTGCTGTAGTTGTCAGGCGCTTGTTTTTCAGGTTCTGAACTATGGTTTCTCATCTCTAGTCGGTCTGACTTCAGTCTCCCGGAGATCCTTATCGTGTATTTTAAGCCTGATCGTGTATTTTAGGAATAAGTTCGGCACACAGAGATGGCGTTCCTAATCGGTGAAGTCACGTTCGGGAGATCTGGACGTGCTGTTGTGCTGATCGTTATTTTGGCCTGAAATTCATGTTAGAGGTTTCGAGGATTCGTCTCCTTCCCCGCACATTATAACCTAATGGCTATTTTGATGTATCTGGAAAGGCTCTTGAAGCATTCATTGATCTTGACCAGTATTATTACAAGTGTTCCACCACTTTCCTTCTATAACATCAACGAACACTTACAATTTTGACAATGATTTGTCATTGCGTATTGTTTCCATGTGGTTTTTATGTACTCGTGCATTGTCTTCGTTAAAGTTCTCTGTAGTTCTTAGATGAAGTGTGAATAGTTTTATTTCGCCGTTGATGATGAATTGGTAGAAGCACGAAAGGTGCACTTGAAGTTGAGATTCGCGAGGTGTTGAACGTTTGAGTGCTACAAATAGTGCGCTTTAGTCAATCTGTGCCCACCGAAGAGTGCTTAAACACAGAGTTGCTTGTTCACTGCAACAACGCTCATGCAGAGTGACCAGCGTGTCGCGTGGTTTTCCAGATTGAAATGTTCTCAGATGTTGCTTCAACCTCATCCAGCCTGCTTGACTCCCTGTATCTCTTCGCGCCCTTGTTCCTTTGTGTACCAATCAACCTCGTTATGAAATCCTGCCCCTCTTTTCAACTCTCCGAATCCAATTCCAATCGTTAAATAACCCCATCCACTATCCACTTGCGAGGGTTATTCGCTTACAAGTTTTGAATCGGTGAAACTTCATTCTTCTCCTGAACCAGAGCCTGTTGATTTGCGCTGACGCTCTCTCGCAGTTTCTGTTGTACAAATATATCTACGTTGTCAAAAATGGAAGTTCTTACGTCGGCTACGTTTTGCTGCTCGTAGCAATTTTGAGAGTTGGAATTTTGTGAAGATTTAATTCCTGGATGTATCTTACAACTTTTTCGTGTGGGTGGGTAGTACGAATTTTTGTAGATCATTAGTGCAAAGATTCAGTTAAGGCTTCATCTTACTGAACTCAATTGACCTGATTTAAACCTTACAGTACTTGAGTTATATGTGCCGTGTGTAAGTGCGCCCATGACAGGTAAGACTGCGGAGTCCACGCGTGTCGAGTTTCCCATGTCAAGTTATTCTGCTGCAATGTTTGGTTACCTTACACCGGGCTCTACGGTACATGGCTTATGCTCCTGAAAATAACGGTTGTGCTGATCACATTCGTTGTGTATGTTCTACACTTGCTCATTGTTTTATTTTTATTACGTAGAGTTGCAGCGCTGCAATTTTGGTTGTGACTTTACCTGCACCCCAAAGTGTTCAATGCCGCACTTAAGTTGCCACTCGTCCCGAAAGTTGAATTTTATTGTTTTTCGTCGTGTGTGCGTTTCTTGCCAATTGTAGTACGTAAGGAAGAGAATCTCGAGAGGCAGTGTTCGACTGAGCTGTTGACTGTTTTGTTTCATGCCTCGCCTGTTGCTCAAAGACGTTCGTCCAAAAATACAGTGAAGTTGTTACGAACTTGTCGCGTAAGTCATAGTAATTATTGCATAAATATTGATCTGGATATGTAATTGTGTGAGAAGATATCTTGAGGATTTATTTTACAGAGGATTGTAGCTTAACGCTCGTGCCATGTGGTATTTTTTTCAACGAGCAAGACGCTCGTACCTTGCACGTCGTGTCGCTTGAAATGATCTTATCGTTGCCCACAGCACGTTAAAGAAAGTTTTTAATTGGCTTCTCCTGAATTAGAAAATAAGCGAGGCCTCTTAGCATAATATCAATTTTAACCGTAAAATATTAGTAGTTTAGAATGTTAACATTGTGTTACCAAATATTGGTCAATAGGAAAATGATTTGGAATCATGGATATGTTGTTCTATGTTAAAACTTCATCAATACCCGAAGTCATTTTGCCCGTAACTGTCCTTTGGGACATTTTCGGGTTTCCATCATTACCTATTACATATTACTTATTACTATGTAACTGTAGCTTCTCAAAATGAACTCCGTACGTTGAAGTAGCTTCACCCATATCAGTGAGCTTTGTTTTGAACACGTTAGAACCACTCTGGGATGGGTACAGCCACAACAAACGACTGATAGAAGAAATAAATATGAGTCTGCAAAATAGAACTCGTTGCTAAACTTTTGCGAGCCAATTCAAACCGCTGAGGTAGATTATTTGAACGAACGCTTGGGACGCTACCTTGTGAGAAGGGCTGTGAATCCTGCAGTTCTAGGTTATCTGGCTCAAATAGGTACTCCTCAAGTGAATGCCTGCCCCTACCGCGACTTGAGCTACCGCTCTCGCCGAAATCTGATAAGGTGCGGTCGTACGCAAGGGTGAAAACCGCGGAGATGAGAGGGAAGATATAATGGGATGACGAGTTTGCTCCACTTAGGTAGTAGACTTTACCGGAATCGTTCTGAAAGAAGGGAGGAGAATGAGAAGGTCAGCGGTGAGGCGGCGCTGTATCCTGGAGACGCTCGGTTGCTTCAGCGCCAAGACGTCTCTGGGTTTGGTTGTAGTGAGCGCTTTTGGCTTATCCTCGGTGTCACAGAACTTGTGGCATGGAACACTCTCTGCCCACGGGCGTCTCCGTGTGCTGCTGGGTAGCTGTTGCAGAACTCCTAAGTCGCAACCGCTTTTCAATAATTTTGCGCTCTAGGAATAGTTAAAAATGTGAGAAAATAGCAATGAAAGTGATTTTTTTGTTTAATACAGTCCTGCTTAAACTCAATTTGTTAGGTAGAATATTGTAATATCATATGGTTTTCCTTTTTTTTTTTTAATTCTTTACCTGAAAATTATGTATAAGCTCATAACTAGGCCATAGAAAGACACCGTGATAAAATCTACCAAAATTTATCTCTAACATCCTGGCTTTACAAAGCACAACGGGTGTTTATTAGATGTTAAAAGTTTATCTAGAAAATAAAATATCTGTGTCTGTATTGATAAAATATTTCGTTAAGCACTTCACTCTATAGTGATCCTCAGCTTCAGAGGTGTGAAGCGAAATACTTATCTTGATTTCAAATATTCATGTACCTCTAGCACAAAAGTATCTCGGTGTACTGTCATAACGTTACCTAGTCATCTCAGTGAAGTAATCTCTACCAAGAGAAATCTTTCTCTGCGTCCAAACTGCGGGCTTGTGTGCCGCACGCCCCGCATTGTAACGAGTGTGGAAGAAACATTCAAGTGTACTTTGATGGATCGCGTATTGGAAGGAAAGAGTATCTGTTGCGAGTTAGACTTAGATTGACCTAATTGTTGCAGATTAAGCCTTTACGTAATGTAAATCAAGGGTTCTACTGTTGACGTTGTACCTAACAAAAATAGCAATTTAGTAAAATGTTAATGCTTCTCTTGACTATTGGCTGTTTCTGGAGAATTTAGCTCAGCAAATCAAGTGCCTCTGCTTGCTGCCTTCGCATCCCCTTGTTGCTTGACTCTTGTTGACCAACAGAGAAATATCTCGGTTTTGAGGCGAACAAAATTGTGTGAAGAATGTAGTCGTGGTGTGCTTGTGAGGCAGACGACTTTCGTCTCGGCGATCTACTCCACGTCCTCTCGTGTCGGGCGTTACTGAGTGAAAGCGTGCGTTGCAGTTAAGAAATTGTCAGAAATGTTAGTTCGGGCCACTTGGCATGAATGTTTAACGATGTCCTTGTTTCTAAAAGCTTCAGTGCTTTCATAGTTCAAAATAGCAACCTCAAAGTTGCTGCCTCTATTCTTCTTTTTAATTTTAATTCTTTTATTACCGATCATTTTTCTTCACTATGCAAGTTTTCGGTGATCCGGCTCGTCCTTAGTGTGTCTGTGTCTCTAATAAAGCATCCAATGATATTTTCAGTAAGTCTTAGTTAATTAGGTGAGAAGCTAGAAGTAGCACTGGGTTGCCTTGTTTTTGTTGTGAAAATCTGCCCCAGTTGTTTTTCGATTTCTGCGGGACAGATCATCCCCATTGGTCACTGAACGGTTAAACCTGGAGTGTACACCATAGTATAAATATTTGTTGCCCGTTGTATAATTAGAGTATGAAGCATAACTGCAACAGTATTGCCTGACCATGTCGGCGAACTGCTATTACAAATTAGGGTGCGTTGAAGAATGGTCGAGGAGTGAAATACCGGTATTTTTTCATTGTTTTTTCATTCTTCTCCACTAGGAAGTGCGTAGTGTCTGTCCTTATCAAGGTATTTCTCTCAGCTTGTGCACTAAAGGAGATGATTGTTCTACATGCAAGGAGATTTTTGCAAGCCTTGGGGATTCTCTCAAGGAGAATACGCGGTCTTTGTGTGTCCTCTTCCGCGTCTCTAGGTGACGTGGCTGTCTCGGAGATGCGCTGAACTACCAGCCGCTAATTAACAGCTCAGGCTTAAAATCTGTTGCGAGTTTGCACGTTGTCATTTTGTACGAGGCATGCCTTATTTTCATTTTTCCCTTCCGTTCTTGTGGGGAAGTAACCGAATTTTTATTACGATACACTTGCCTTCTGATTGCTGTGTCACTGTCTCCCCTTCGTTTGCAACTTTTTTGAGTGAGGTGATTTTGATTGGTCTAAGCGCTACGTAGAGCCACGGTCCGGGCTCCTTCAGCACTTAAAAATATGTAGTCGTCATACTATCTTGTGGATTTGCACCCTCGTAAGATCCTTGTGTTCAGTTTCGTGAATGAGTTGAACTTGTTCTGCCTGCCCCTATTATGATTGTATTGGTATCAGGTGTGCGGTGCGAGCTCTTTCATTTGTTGTTATGTTAGCTCTGCTTCTCTCTTCAGTATTTTTGGACTCCATGAGATATTCATTGAACACTAGCTGTTGAAATAGCAGTGCCCTGCTGCGCAAATAAACATGCACGTGGTCGTCCTTTTGTCTCCATTGTTAATGTCTAGGATCGTTTGAGTTTCTGAACCGTGTTGGTATGTCGTCAAGTGCACTGCTCTTATATTCATTATCAGGGCCCTTGCTGGTGGTGTGAATATTCTTATAATTCCAGGCGACGAACGTTTCACTCTGAGGGCACCACAGACCCTGCATCATTCTTGATCATGGCCGCAAAAAGCCGCGATGCAATCTCAAATCTTACGAACTTAAAAGGCATTTGAGTGATCGATGCGTGCAAGAAGCTGTGCGACTGAATATTCTTGTCATCTGTTGCGTCAAAGCCAGCATGATGGAAGAGGTTGACCTTGAATAATTTTGGTTTGTCTACAAATATTTCATATACTGTATTTCCAGTTGTTCCTTCTACTGGTATAGAACTTTAATTACCTCATTCATAGTGTTAACTGCTGTATCCAAAAAAGACATATGGAGAATAATCTCAGTTTTATCACTGGATCTGTTGCTGTAGTCGTAGTTATAATACTTTTAGGTACTCTTTATTCTTGTCCTTATAATTTTTGTTTGGCCAGATGTTTGCTAAATATACTTTTAGTAGCTGTAATGGTTGTTCCGTAATGAACGGATACTCTCCTATTTTATTTTCATGTACAAGTGAGACTCTCAATCTTGTTTTAAGTTGTTCTTTTGGCTTGCCGTTATCTTTTTGTATAGGAATATTTTTGGTTCTAAGTTCCTGGTGATGGGCATTTTTGTTTCTTTGCTCTCCAATGCTATGTAATGCCTTTAGAGACATTATAGTTTTCATTGCTCAATTTGGAATGTATATTTTTGCTTATCTCTGAAGTAGTTCGCTTTATGCCCTTGCTTTACCGATTCAAGTTTTCTGTTTGCTTCTTTACAAATTGATCTTATGTTATGATTACGCGTCACTCTTTTCACCTCCGGCACTTGTGTTCGTGCTGAATTTAGGTACTGCAAGCCAGACGCAGTGTTGAACGCAAGGGAATCGTACTCAAGAGATCTGAGCGATGTTACTCCCGTGCGTCGGTCGAATCATGCTCCAGAGATCAGTGTGATGTTACTCCCGTGCGTCGGTCGAATCATGCTCCAGATATCAGTGTGATGTTACTCCCGTGCGTCGGTTGAATCATGCTCCAGAGATCAGTGTGATGTTACTCCCGTGCGTCGGTCGAGATCCTAATGTGTCTCGAGCCTTCGTCTCCCTTCTTTAGTGTTTCTTGTTGTTGAACGAGACTGTAGAACCTGCTATTTTTGGGAAATACTATGTTACTATCAACAGATTTCGTCATAAGAGCATTAATCAAAAGCTGTTAATTTAATATATCTGAAAGTTTCCCATCGAAAATTCAGAAAATTTACTATAATCGGAAGGTGTTTATACTAGCGCCATTCTCACGCCACAACTTAAATACTGCCGCTGTTATAAGTAACTTCAAACCAGTGGGCGATGTTGACGAGTCGGAGGGGCCGCTATCCTGCCGCTGAGTGACATTTCGCCTTCATTTCACAATGAGGGTTTGATGGTCGGTGGCCGACGCCGAGTTTTCTTCCCGTGATCGAGACGAGCGCGTCGAGTGTCAGTCAGATCGCCGTGCTGTCGAAGAGTTGTACTCGTACTGTACGTGTTGGAAAACTTCATTTTGGTTGTCATCGATCTGCTCTTACGGGCACGTTTGTAATACTGTAAATGAGTTTCTAAGAGATGTTCATTGCGATCTTTGTACCTGAGCTATTACAGAATTTTTGCTGTACGAGTATCTCAATGAAAATATTGTACTTTATAATAATGGGTAACTCTAGTTTTATTCGGTCGTTACTCGCATTGCTTAACTTTCTGTTAGTGTGTGATGAGATTTTACCGAGGCCGTGACACTTGTAACTATTGCAGTCAACAAAAAATTTCTACTTTAGTGCTTGTGTAGGTCAGATTTATATAAAGTTTTATGTCAAGCGAACTAGTCAGCATCAAAGCAATATGAATGATACTTGTATTCTAATGTATTCAATATAGGACGAGATTTATTTTAATTTTTCGTAATGTTCTGTCTTGAACAATTGAAAAAATTTCTTAGTTACGTTTCGATTTTATGCTTCATTATCTTTCTAGCTTTAACTCTTTTTTTTGTAGCATTGGATTTGTACAAATTGTGTTGGCAGTGTCTAAGGATCATGGAACACAACTTGCAGTCATGCGGGCAAGCGACACTAGTGTAAGCTCACAAGCTGGACGTATTGCCGTTTTGCCTACGAAACAACATTTGTGCATTGAGCACCGGGGCCTGGAATTCTCCCTGACTCGCCACTGCTTTAGCAGTTCATATGCACTCACTCATTCATCCTAACTCCTCAACAGTGACTCAGAGCAGCGAGGCGAAACCTTTCATTATTACGTGTCACTTGTACTCCACTGGAACTGAGCCTCTGGTGCCCGCATGCTGTCATTACGTCTGCCGAAGCACTGTCACTCATCACCTCTCGGGACCGATCCCTGTGGGTGCGCTGAAGGGAACATGCCCCTCCATCTGGGCTTCTTGCGAGTCTGTGCTTATCAGGGAATGGGTAGGATTTCAGAGCTGTATTCATTCTGTGAAGCGTAGTGACGTCGCCTTCATTCGTCAGTTTAGTTTGAGAAATACTCTCCTCAGTGGTGATCCTGGTCTCTCCTCAGTGGTAATCCTGGTTACTCACCACAGAATTTTTGTAGGAGGTTGTCCAGCGTAGTTTATCTTTTCTCTTCTGTTTTGCGTTTTCTCCTATGGGTTCCTGGTATTGATTGCGTTGAGAACATCTCTTGTAATGGTGGAATAGAATGTTTCTGTCTCACTCCAATTGGATAAAGTAGTTAAACTAGGTGTGATGGAAACAGCTATTTTCGGTATTCCTTTCTTTTTTGGATGGCCTGGCGGGTTTCACCGGCAAATTTCCTTCTGAACATCATTTGTTGAATTGTGTTCATTATCGTTAATTTTGATGGAGGCTTTTCCGTTGTCAAAGCTCGACCTTCTAGCCAGGCACGTCTCTATCAGAGAACCAAAAGCTAATTTTCTTTCCGTTTTATTTCCTATTACTCGCCATGTTGCTCGCATTGCTTCATTTTACTGCCTACGTTCTTTTTTCAGTGTTCAACTGCAATATTTTGTTCCACTTTATAACGATATTTGTCTTCAGTAAGATGCGAAAATTTTGCTGGCAATAACGAAAGTATGGAACTTGTTTCTAACTGCATCCCAGGAAAAGATGTTTCGTCTTCTTACATGACGCAAAATCGTCTGTGGAGAATGTTCGTTCTATTTATAAGAAACTTATAGGAGTAGACCTTTGTGTGGTTTGGTTTTAAATTCCCTACAAGTCTACCCCCATTTATTTGGATTGAATACTAGTTGTCCCTTGTGTAATATTAATGTACCCTTGATTTAAATTACCCTATAGCTTTGGTGTCCCAGATTTTCTGTGCCAAAAAATTTAACTGCCAAGAAATTTCTCACTCGAGCGTCATTCTGCCGATTTAACAAGTTACTGTCGTGGAAATTATAGTACGAGATCCCTTGAAAAGTTTGGACCTCTACCCTGCAAATTGTTCATGCGTTTTTGTGGTGACGAGGTTGCGCCTATTGAGAAGCCAATGTCTAATATATGTTACATGCGCTACTTAATCGTTTAGATGAACCAACTTTTGGTAGTATCAATTTTTGAATAACCCTTTGTAAGCTGTTTTTGCTAGCACACACAGGAGTTGAACAAATAAATGGAAACGGTAGGGATTATGCTTCGATATTTCAGTGAGTCCTCATTTTACAAATATTTTTTCCATAATATGGTGTTTTTTGTATTCTGATGCCTTCATTTTTAAAACTTGATTGTTCCTCTATTCTGATCCTATTGCTTTATAAATTTAGTAAGATGATTGACCTAAATGTACCCGAAAAACAAATTGTTGTAATCCAAAGGGCTGCCTCCACACATCAACTCGTTTTGCAGTGGGAGGAAGGGAAACGCTCGAGTCTTCGGAGGATCTTACTTGCTTCCTTGGTCTGTCACCAGCCCAGCGTGATCTCTATGCCGGTTCTGCCGATTCTGGATGTTTTATTGAAAAAGAAGTTTCTTAATTAACTCCCGCTTTATTGAGCTCGCGGTGAGCTGTTTTGGGTCAATCAGGTATGGATTCATTTTCTGCAGTCACGTTTGTGACAGTTGTCTCGTGATTTTACACGCGTTTGAACACGCGTCGGTCTCTCTCGTTTTCCGTTGTTAGTGTCAAAGTTTTCCCGGAGTTATTCTTCTTGCTTGAGATTTTGCTATGCATCTCAAATTTTCTCATGCTCATTAGTATTGTTGCTGTCGAGAATACAAGCGATTTGCTTTTCTCGACACCGATACTCCTCCATTTCAAGCTCTAACAATTTGCCCCGTATTAGAACTCGGTAAGATCACTTATCGATGATTACAGCTTCCTGCAGAGGCATCTAAAGACAGAAATAGTCGAATTTGATGAATGCTCCTAAGATAAAACTGTTCTATCCATACGAATTTGAAAGAGGATTTTATTATTTTAGAGGTTCATTGAAGCATTGAAGTAAAGTCGGTATTGTTTCCATTGTTGTATCCAACCTCTGCACATGCTTAATATTCATCGGCTATAAACGTTACAGTTCAAGCTAATATTTACTCGTTAACTCATGTGTATCAGAACTGCATAGTTAAAGCTAGAACTGTAATAACAAAGATAGCACGCCATACAACTCAGAGCTTAGAATAAGAAAATGTATAGTTACGGCTATGAATCTCATCTGTGTTAAATCGTTGAATTTCTTGAACCTGAAATGATCTTGCTTCTGAGCTGTTTCATATTACCCATCAAATGTAATTTTCCTTCCTTCAGTGACTACCAGTCTTAGTGAGCTGTTAATTTATTTTAAATATACCATTAATTGCTCTTGTAGCTTCAATTCTCCTGAGCCTTCTGCATAAATGTGAGTGTATAAATAGTTTTTGGTTGTAATCCTAAACGAATGAAACTGGGTTATAACTATAAAATTACTGCTAATTATATGCAACTGTTGCACGAATACTTCTGTTTCACTGATGCGTACGAAGGGTTTATAAAGTTTCAATCATTTATACGTTCTGTAAAATCAAAATCACAAATTTTTCGACTGTAAAATGAAGCCTTGGTCTTCAACGGAGTCCAGTCTGACGCTACTCAAGAAATAACGCACAAACATCAATATACCTTACGGAAGTGCGTCATGCGTCTCATTCATACCAATGCCAGAACCCAAACGTCCACTTCAGTTCTCCTGCGAAGGCGTCGAAGCGCTAGTAACCTTTCTATTACTACTACTACTCTCCTGCGAAGGTCTGAACGATACTAAATGTATCGCGCGGGAAAGATACGGGAGAAGCAGGTGAGAATTTCCCGCGCAACACACACTATGAACTTCCAGAAGTTTTCGTGAAAAGTTTTCGAGTTATTGTAAAAAAATGGTATCACTTTGGTACGTAGTGTAGAAACTTGTACCGCGAGACTCGAGACAAATTTTCTCTCACTGCTTCTCCATGCAAGAGGAAAGTGAATCGCAGACAATGTAGTTAGCCTATACCAAAGTGTTTAAATTTGTTCTACATAGAGTGCTCACTTTATATTTTTCAATGATATTCAGTAAATTTTTTGAATACTAATCTCCCCATCATAAGACGAGCGTACTGATAACTAGGTAGAAAATATTCACGGATTGGAAGAAAACGATTTTTTATTAAAGCAACCAAGCAGCACATACTGACACTTCGTGTATGAATATGGCACACAAATTCCAGAAAGAGCTTTCATTAAAGAATACTGCGATCAAGTTTTGACATACATCGTCTCTTTGGCTAGTAAGCATGGTTTTGTATGTTTTGTTAAGCTTCGTTGACGCAGGACCGAGTCACAATGGACCGATAAATGCTCTAATCAACCCGGTAGATGTCGGTCAACAATTTTGCATCTAGTGAAGAGCAACAGAGGTATAATTAAATCCAGGTATTGGTTTGTTACAGAGATAATATCTTTGATGCATGTCAAAATGATGATAAGAGAGTAGAATATTTTCCCTTGCAGTAAAAACGTTTAATATCACTCATAAATATAAAATACGTGAATTTAGGACAAATTAATTACCCGTACTAATGGCGACCGAGGCAGGAAAGCAGTTTAAGTGATGCAGTGGAGAGGGATGGAGGAAAGGGAAAGTTGCTCAATTCAGTACAACTTTTCGTTACTCGTCCACGTCATTGCAGACTAATATACGTAAAAGAATCACACGGTGCTCGCGTAACGATCTCGGTGGCATCTAAGATTCTTTCTTCAGTACTACCTTTTCCTGGCCACTCTTGATACGAGACAGAATTAGTCTCATTATAACTTCATAACTCCGAAACCCGTTGATACTATTTTTGAAGGTGCTTTTTCCGAATGTTAGGTATCGGCTCACAAACTTCTTTCGAAAACAGGTACTTTCTTGAGGCTGAAGAATTTCTCAAGTACTTTCAGTGTTACCATATTTACACCAGAGTCTGGCCCAGTTGTTCCATTCACACTGGAGTCAGACGAAACCATGATTCATTTTAGACATAATTTTCGGATTATAGCCATATATCTGAAAATGACATTGGGGTATTGTACTACTGAAGATACCTAAAATCAAAGATTAATGAGGTGCTTTAGATTCAAGAATGATGCTTCAGATATTAGTTGTCAGCTGCTTGAAAGACTGCCAACAGCTGCTGTATAAAAAGGATTACTTACGTATAATACAATTGTGCTAAAAAATCGACATGTTTTAACACCTCATTGAGTACCGAAAGTAAAATTATTCCTTCTTAATGCGTTTTTAAAAATCCTTTATACTTTATTTCACGAGGTATGAGTATTTGGCAATGAGCACATTGTTCACCACTCAAATCTAGTACGTTTACGTTAATTTGAGTAGCAAAAAAATTACATCGAAGGAAGAGTTTCGGTTCTCTTCATAAGTAACCATAGTCCTCCTTGATGAAGTCCGCTCCTCTTTCACCGATCATGATGCAGGGAGCGTTCGTGTTGGCTGGAACAATAATTTAGGCACTGTTAAAATTAATGACAACTAAAATGAAACACAAACAATTAGAAAGAAAAGAAGAACAAAATTGGCTTGCACAGAATGTCTACTTCGAGAACGACAGATGAAGTAGAAGAGAAATGACTTTGTGCCAATTTGTGGGTTCAATAACTCAAGGTAAAGTGCTTTATTAGTCGAACAACTTCGAGTAAGGTATTGGTTATACAGAACGATATACTTCTCAAAACCGATGTAAATGGGTTACTCGTATTAACTATCGTTATTGTTAATCAAAAGACGAGCATTTCTACATAAACATAGAGCAGGGAGGTTAAGCGTAGCCAGTTCTTTACTTCCAACTCCATCTTGTATAGACCTGTCGCCTCCTTCGGGGTCTGGCCTTTCACAGGAGCAGCTACAAACAGTTGAGCTGACTCAGTAATGGCTGACTGCGCTGCATTTCCTTAAAATCAGTGCTAAAACATGATGGAGAGGAGCATATTTATCAGCATCTTTCCGAAAAATTGGTTTTGTTAAGTTTTGAGCTATTGAATTTTAAAATTGTATTAAGGTATAATGCGTTTGATGTTTTTTCAATAAGGTTTAAGTTTTAATATTAATTTTGCTCTTTGTACTATATTGCACTTCGGGAATGTATTCTACTCTAGAAAGTACGTAAAACTTAAAATGAATCACTGTGACCTACATATGCTCTGCAGCCTGAGCTAAAGAATATTGAAGTGAATAGTTCACTGCGACACTTGCTAATGCTTTCTAAAAACTTTTGCGACTTAATTACCCTCTGAGTATCGACTTACCTGACGTGATTATGGGCATTATGGAAGCGTCTATTACCCTCAGCCCGGTGACTCCTCGCACCCTGTTCACGAAAGGAAAAAATTGTAACGATCTTTTTTTGTAACATCCACACACTTAGTACAATACGCACTTCTCGAAATATACTATTAAGAAACATCGGTAATCAAAATTGGCAATTTGAAATTTTATAAGTCGTATTAATTGGAATAAATTTTTGAAAAAATAATATTCGTACGCCTCTATCAACTTGAGCAAGAATGCGATGTATTCGACCACCCCGAAAAAAATCTCGAAAGTGAGCGATTGTTGTAACGAGTATATTCTATTTCCTCGTAAGTCACCGATGTTCTGAACTTGATACGAGAGTAACGTATTTCCAGTGACTGTCTTAGAGGATACTGACTTTTTGATCAACTTAACAAGATAATAGAACACTACTTGATATATGTCCAGCGGGATATTTTCAGTACGTTTGATAGTTTTATGCTAAAATATAACGATGCTTCTATCCTATTTCTTTTTGGGTTAATAATCGCATCAATTCGAAGACTGTTTGATGCAGCTGTGATGGACATACGTAAAAAAAAGAACCTTTATTATTCCAACACGTTTTACCGTTGGGTTTTAAATGCCTTACAACTACTGGTGCGGTGGGGGATGTGAGGAATGTGTGGTTTAAACTTCCTTTCCCAAGGGAAGTACTCCGTGGTGACGGGAAAAGCCCCACCCAACTTAGCCGAGGCTCGAAACATCAGAGAGACATAATATGGAGAAGTAAACAAGGATCGATAAAGCTAATTTAAATACGAATCAAAGTCTTCGCAAACTCAGGTAACGAGTGTTGCAGATTCTGACGCGTGTAACCCTGGTTACCATTAATGAAGCAACCTGTAGGTGTCTAACGTGCAACAACCAACAAATTCGCTGCATCGTCGAGTGAAATTCATACATCGTAACTGCCCTTAGACAACTGCATCAACATTTTCGAGTCAAACCCATGGAATGTTAAGAAATGCGAGCGACATCCTCAAATTATGTCTGTGATAAAACATCAAACCCACTGAAGCTGTTCATCGTGCGCAGGACAGAGTTTCAAATGCGAAGTTACCCCGACGAAAACTCGCATTCTTCTCAGGGATAAAATAATTTCAAAGTTCTGCCCTCAATTTCAGTGGAATGTTCATTAAGAACATGGTCAGAACAACCCAACATTCACGAAAATTAGAGACCCAGTACATTTCAGTTTTAATTCCACTGCAGGCTGATTACTTTGAAGCAAATGAAATGCGCTGTATACTCCATTTCGAGCAATAACCCAAGAGATAAATTTCATGCAGCTAGATGACAAGTTTGCGATTTTAAAACCACATCAAACTAAGCATAATTTAACGTAGCAAAAGAATTCTATAGATCTAATGAGGCTGCATCAATATTTTTATAATTAGATTATCAATGCTAAAAGTCTCAGCTTTTCGCGAAAAAACTTCAATATGTGATTTTGGTCGATGACTGCAGGAGCGCACGTATCCTAGGAATATAATTTTAACAATTGGAATCCACTTCGAAAGTGGTTCAGTGAACTCACAAGAGTCGAGAAGAGACCACGCCGTTAGGATCAGAGTCGGGTGCCATCATGCACGTGCTGGTGGGGTGGTAGGTGGTTGAGACCATGTGGCGGGTGAAGCACCGCCAGTAGTCGTCCGACGCGTACCTCAGGTGCTTGCAGCCTGGCACCGGCTGCAATATTTAAGTCATATTTAACGATTTTTATATAATTTTTAACGAACTGCTTTGGTTTCCTTAAACCATCTTGTGTTCTTCTCTGAAGAGGCAATTTGGATCCCTATGTAGCACAAATTTCAAAATGAAGTTGACGGCATCACAGATAAAAGTATGGTACGTCACACGATTATCTTCTACAAAACAAAAAAGAGAAGAGAAAGGATAATAATAAATAGGTAGTCGATACATAAGTTAAACTGCAGAAACAGCTACACTCAAACATGTTGCCTAACAGGCACCGTTGAACTAGCTACAACCGATACCGATTTTGCACATAGGAGCTGAAGGAACGTTTGAAGACCATGAAGGCCGCCAGATGAGTAAGCGGCTGACTAGTGCGTAGGAGACTATGTAAGACGATCCTCGCAGCATCAACTCCAAATTATAGAGCGTCGACTCACCCAAACCAAAAAGGAATTCCCGCCGTCTACTGCACGATACCCTTAACATTGCTATTAATACACCTCTAACAAAATCTGTATAAAGGTAAAACTATGAAACATATCACGTCTTAGTGGAACAGGAAATGGGAAGTAATTTAGTTGTCTTGTAGAACTCATGATACAAATAACGTACGCCTGAATCGTATTAATCACTCTACTGTACTTTTCTAGCAGTATTTCATTTTGTTATTATTCTTATACTTACATTTTATTCAGTTATTATTCTTCTAGTTATATTTCGTTCAGTTACTCACAAATAGTGCAGCTTCTATGTTAAACAGATTTTTTGTGCTACTGTGTTGAACATTGGGCTCTAGTACAAAAAACAACATACGCTCAATAAATATCAGCAAATGCAGAGTCCACATGGTACATCTTTCATTAAAACAATGCCTTACATATCTGCTACTACATTTTACTTTGTGCTTACGCCAATTTTAGTATTTTATCAGATCATTCGCTGGTGAAGGAACCGCAAGCGGAAAACCGAGTTTTAAAATAATCTGAAAACCACAAACAAATGTAACGATCAAAATACTCACTCTCTCATTGAACCTCGCGCCGATACGATCTCTCATCACCGTCGTGTTACCAATCGCCAATGCAAATTTAATGCCTGAAAAATAAAAGTTCATACAAAGCACTCGAAAACAACAGCCAAGAAACACTGGTTAGAAACAATGCATATTAACAAAATTGAAAAAATTCCATTCGTGTTGTTCATATTTGGACAGTCATTTCCTCATTCACCGTGATATGTTATGTCTCGTACTGGTATTCTCAATAAAGTTACAGATAATTCAAAATTGACTTAATTTTTCAACCCATCACCTCTCACGAAAACCTCCACGTCGTCCGGGTGGCTGAGAAAATTGGGGTCGATGAGTGGGGGGTCTGAGGGGTCGCTGGACTTCAGTGTGACGGACCCACGACTCTTGGGCACCGTCAACATCGGCCCAATACTGAAGCCTTCACGACCCTGGTCCGGCCTGATGTAGTCGTTGTACACCTGAAAAAAAATCGGTTCATAATGTAAAGGATATTTTTACATCCCAATGTGATCTCGCGCTGTGTTGTACAACAGCTGTCTGAAAATATCAGTATAATTTTAACATAGAAGGAAGTAAGAAAAATCAACAAAAAAGTTTTGTAAATTTATTGATTTATCTCCCATACTTTGTTCTATGGTGAAAGTAACTCACTCCAGAAAGTAAACTCAAATCTGTTGAATGCAGCGTTTTTCTGGTATATTAAAAAAGTGAAAAACATATACTTCCAAACTTTGAGTGCAATAGTTAAAAATGAGGTCATTTCACGATTTGGAATCGGATATTAGCTTAAAAATGTTTGTCAGACTTAATTCAACAAAAATTATATTTCCCAGTGTATTTAGACTCACACCAATAACCTCTACTCCAATTCAGCTTCAACTGTCCATCAATAAAAAGAATTTTAGAGAAATATTTTCTAGGTACCAGCCATTTCTCGACAAGCGTCTGGTGCAAGATAATACGCTTTAGGTGATTTAGATCAATAATTCAAAATTTATCGTGGATTAATGTTGCGCGCTGTCATCACTGAGCGACTAACCTGTATTGAGAAATGAACTCGTGTTATATTTTTAGAATCGCTGAAAACGAATTACCTCCCGTTTGAAGCCGATTACTGGGTTGATGATAAGGCCATAGTCGATTCCAATGGCGAGCGAGACCATGAGGAACTGCAAGTTAGGAACCGTAGGGTTGTCTCCGTCTCCCAGCCGCGCCCATGCGTTGCCTTCGATCCCCATTGGGGTGCTCAGAGGACCTATTGTTCAATGACACTGGGTCAGGCAGCAAATGCATGGTTTGGTCTTCAGCAATATTCACTTTTGAGTAATATTCTAATTCGTTGGAATATCAGCAAGAGTATGATGTGTAAGCAGTGTGAAACAGAATATTTTTCTACAAAACTCATTATTTCTACAAAACCCATTATTTCCACAAAACCCATTATTTCTATAAAACCCTTTATCAGACGTCTCATAAGATTATATAAAAAATGACGAGTTTATGAATTCCGCAATAATCTGTGAAATTGCTCTGACACCGGGGTTAGTGTTATTCAACTCGATTAAAAAAAAGTTTCTGATATTACTGAAACTTATACAATTGAGGTATCATATTTAAGCATTTTTTCTTTCAGGGTATGTAAACTATCCACCATATCTTTCTTGAATTCAACGAAAAAGATTTAAAAAATAAGGCCTCTCTATGCACTATTTTTATATAAAAACACCAAACAATACTATAGAACTCAACAAACTCAATTAGCACTGTAAAATTCCAGAAGTGGTCGTAATCTTGTCCACAATATTTGATTTCAGCTGTAAAGTTCATCTGATGCTAGCTTTTTAATGAATTACCCCGAGACGGCCAGCGGTACATACATTCACTGTGTGACCGAGAACCTTTATTATTAATTCTAACACGTTTTACCGTTGGGTTTTAAATGCCTTACAACTACTGGTGTGGTGGGGGATGTGAGGAATGTGTGGTTTCAACTTCCTTTTCCTAAGGAAGTACTCCGCAGTCACGTGAAAAGCCTCACCTGGCTGAGGCTCGAACCCTGATCCTTTCGGTTGTGAGGCCATCACGCTAACCACTTTACCATGGAGCCCACAAACGAGAGCGACCTTGTGAATGGAACTACCACGGCCACGAGATATCTCGGGATGGTTCGTCGAGGGTTTTCGTCTGAGGGGTTTCGTTAAAGGGGTTTCGTTAAAGGGGTTTCGTTAAAGAGGTAAAATCAACGACTGTTCTATTGACATGCTTTTAAATCATAGAACCACACCTCTTCGCTTCGCAATATATTGTAATTTAGACCAGGGGCTGAGCAGTCTCTGGTAGCTCATAGCCATGCCTTTCCGCACAATCCATCCAAGACCGAAGATGGAAGGATGGTCTTGGAAATTTTGACCCACGCCGGGCAGGTCTACCAGGGTTTGAACCTAGAAAAAAATAAGGATTTGGTGGGTGAAATTCAAGTCTGTGGAGCAATTTCTTTCAAACGAAAACGGAGTAATTACGACAATAGCTTTTCCTTTATAACCGGTTATTTCAACTAGTTAAGTGAAATGATGTTTTTGATAGTCACGAATGAAACATTTAATATGTTATAAATAGAAAGATTTATTGGAGAAATGAGGACTAAGCCTGTCTGAGGTATAACAGCTTCTTAACATTGAATGGCAATTCTTTGAGCTCCGGCCTATTTGAGCATTGATCTTTTATGTCTGGGTACACATGATTGTATTTCAATACACGATCAGGATATTTTTCTAAATATTACCCTGATATATCTGTGTATCACATAGTTATGTTACAAGAAAGAGGTAAGCAAACGGTAAATTAACGTGAATTATTCTTAGTTTTAGGATTAAATTCTACAGTCCCAATCAACAGTTCAAGACCACTGGAAGAATGGCCAAAAATACAATTTTGCTTGGTTGAACCTCAACGAGGTTTCAAGTAGAGCTTCGACATGTAACAAGGAGAGATGAGGGTGACACAAAACATTTTACGAGCATGAAATTATTGTAAATAACTCTTAAACTGCAACAGACTGTTTTTACAGCTGATCAAAAGTTTAAGACCAGGCCTTAAAAAACCTCAGGCCCAAAAAATTGAACTTAAAGTTTCAAACATGAATTCAGTAATCAGTAACTCCACCGTTATTTATGATCACTTAAAACATTTGTTGCAGCACGCTTGATGCAAGCGCTTTCTTGAGGTGAGTGGGAACATTTCTCCAACTTGTCGCACGAAGGGCTTCTACTGTCTGGAACTGCTATCTATTTTTGTAAACTTCCATTGGCAACCATTCCTAAAAGTCTTCATTTGGATTTATCTCAGGGGAACACGCAAGACGGTCTAAAAGAGTGATGTTATTCTCCTATAAGAAGTCCCATGTCCTGCGGCCATTGTGTACTGTGAAGTTGCCCTGCTGAAAATCCTAGTCGTTACTACACAGAGGAGGGTCCTCAGTCATGAGGGATGCTTTTTGCAATGTCAGGACATAGCTAGCAATCGTTTGACGCCCTTGTACTTCCTGAAGTTCCAATGTTCCACTGAAGGGAAATGCACCCCAGACCATAATGGTGCCAAGGCCGTTATGGTACACCACCATTGTGGCACTGGAGGGGACCCTCCTTACAGCTCACCCTCCTTTATACTGACCCCTTCATTATGGCGCCCTCTCCATTGTGGAGCATAGAAATCATCTTAGATAGGATCTGCCTGTCATGCCAGTAACGTTGGAGACATCAAGACGATCAAGATTAAATTTCTTGTCACCTGAGCAAAACTTCCTTCCACCTTTCTATGTCCCATGTATGGTACTGCTTCGAAATTTCTAAACGGTCAGGTATGTGGCATCCAAGGAAACGAGACTTTTGAAGAGTATTTTTGCATTTGAAGCTCTTCGGTCTCAGATGCAGTCTGATGGGCTGCAGTTGGGACCAATACCGGCCTGGTTTGACCAAGGATCGTCCAGTATCTTGACGGACAGCCAATTGGGTCCCCCGGCTCAATGCTAGGGGATATTTTTATGGATCTTACGCTTGATTTTTTGTCCCATAGCCATCTGGATTATTCAAGTAATTTCAAATAACTGTTTTTGTACCCCGCTAATGCACCGATGGTGGCTGCATAAACTTTGCTTATGCAATTCAACAATCCAACCACTTTCACAAAGGGAAAAGATTTTGCCTTTACCATCGGAATGACATGACAGTGTGACTAATCGACTGAAAATGACAATAAATCCACATTTTCGTCAAGATTTTACCCCTTTATGGCATGTGGTTCTCAGCTTTTGATCAGCTGTGAAACAGCCTGTTTCACTTCAAGTATTGTTGTCAATAAATTGCATGCTCAGAAAATGTTTTGTCTCTCTCTCATTTCTTCTTGTTGCAAGTTGAAGTTCTATTTGGAAACTTATTAAGATCCAACCATATACAATACATTTGGTTATTTTTCAAATAGTCTTGAACTTTTGATCGAGACTGTATAACTACAACGTAAGAAGAAGTTCATTACGTAAGAAATTGAAGTAATATAAAGTGAAACACAAATTCTGGAATAATAAAAGGAATATTTTATTTGAGAATATTTCTACAAGCGAAACTGCCATCATGTTTTTAATAACGTGTTGGACCACAACGTACTCTGAAGGAGGACTTATGCAAAAGGTTTGTGTGGTTATGAAACGTAACATGGTCGACATTCTGCACGTTATACCCTTATAGTAGCAAAAACTCATGATTTATTCGTAACTGAATACTTCAAAAGTACCTTTGATCACACATGACAGACAAATTTTATAATAGATCAACAGCCACGTACCCCCACGGATTCGAGGTGCTGTCTGGGCCCAATGCCGGACAGCATGAGCAGCTTGGGGCTGTCAACGGCCCCGGCGCTGAGGATCACCTCCTTACGGGCGTAGGCGCGCTTCACCTGCTCACTCATAAAACGTAGCATGTAAATTTCTATAACTATACATTTATTAGTTATGACTTGGCACTATGAATTAAAAGTAAAAGCACCAAACACGTACACGAATTAATGATCCCACAAAATTAAGCTTCACAAATTTAGAGCATCGCATATCGTTCTGGTTCGCTACAGAGAGAAAAGTCATAACTTACTCGATTTCCGTGTTTGTACTCGACTCCAACAGCCCGTAGATTGTCGGCGAACAGAATCTAGAGAAACAGAAATGTATTAGTTCGTTTACTATCGATTATTCCCACCTGATACTCCCCCCAGCTCAAATGAAGGTCTGAAATTTTATGCCACATGCCGTAGCAGGTTTTAGATTCCCTTCCCGCGGCAGCTACCACGTGTTTATTCAATGAGCTGACTTCAAAGTCTTGTACCGTAAATTGACTTCACTGTTGCAAGATAGTGCTTTAGTTACATTAGGCTAGGTTAAATGATCGCGTGTACCATATATGACCCACTTCAGAGTCAACGTGTTACAAGGGCTTCATAAGCGTGTTTTGTAACTCATAAATAGGCAGTTCTGGAAAATTCCTCAATTTCATTTTTACTTGTCATCTAACGATGAAATTCGCTAACAGTTCTGACCCAAACTTGAACATGGCGTACTTCGTGTAACCCTGGAGTCACAAAATTCTAATCCATCTCATAAATAATAAACAAGTGTAACTTCGGGATTTAACAACTCTTCCAGAAATATAAAGAAATAAGGTACTAGTTTTAAACCATTAGGAAGAGGCCAGAACACGCAGGGTAGTAGGTTCACATGCTATAAATTGTGACACCGCAAAAACAAAAATCTAGTTGATCCACCCTCTTGAACAGAACAAGGGCAATTAGAACTAACATTGAATTTTTAAAATTAAACCTAGAAAAAACGGTAAGAAAAAATACGTCGTTAGGTATATAGCGCCCCGCTGGCAAGAGAATCTTACCTTCACGACTTGGGAGTTGACCTGCATGGAGCCTGAGGTTCGGTCTGTGCAAATTGGACCTGATGAACGCCTCTGCGGCAGACCCGCGCTCTCCGTTCTTGGTCGTCATGTCCGGTGTGTTGAAACCTGTGCGATATGTTGTATTTACGCGCATGTAAATAATGAAAACACTAATAGTCATTTTTTGAAGTTTACATTCCACGGCAATAGCTGGTGCATTACAGTCCATTGTTTACAGATGTTTGTAGTGCTATGGTTTTACGGCACCTCAAGAAGCCGTGCAAAATTATGAAAGAGGGGATTCTTATAAATCAAAGCGTTCATCCATTAAATTATATTTGAATAATTCTGCATCGCGAATCATTCAATTGAACTCATTATTTGATGATTTTTAACATTTTATATACATTGCAAATTAAAGTTCTGATAAGAAACAATTGGAATTACTGTATGATACGACTTTTAGTTTCATGAATAATTTCAAGATAATGCATAGAATCCGTGTAATTTCTAATGGTTTTCAATGAACGAAGACGGAAAAGAACTGAATGTTAAAGACATGTTACCAATATTTTAATTATTTTAATATGACGAAGAAAAATTTCAAAGACCATCATAATAAATCATCAATTATAACATCAAACTCACCTTCGATAATCACCAGTAAAAAACAGACTGTAGTTAATGTTTTGTATCGTCTCAAATTTCAACAAATAAAGTTTTTTAATATACTGCTGGGCAAGATTACTTAAAATAAATAAATGAATGAAGGAAAAGTTTAATACACAGAATGTGATGCAACGACGGACTTTGAAGTTTATAACCGCTAAAATATTTCACAGCCCATAAAATATTATACCGTGCTCGAAAAAGTCAGATCAAAAATATTTTGTCATTATTTGAAATTAATCTAAAAACATTTCCAGCGATAGTGAACTGGACTTTGGGTCACCTTAAAGGTTATCAGTATTGAGAGGCAGAAAAATCTTGACTGGTTAGCTGCAAGGAAATCTTGACTCTTCTTGCGAGGGTTTTACGCATTCAAAACGATTAGAGAAAAACATTTTTTAACAGCAGTGTTAGCTGAAAGGAAATTTGGACTCTTCTTGCGAGGGTTTTACGCATTCAAAACTATTAGAGAAAAACATTTTTTTAATAGAATACTCGGGCTTGGAACGGACCCATTTGCGAGGCGGCGTTGGTGTCGAGGGAGGGGTAGCCCAGCTCCCGCCCCGCCTCGAGGTAGGCCTTCATAATGGGCGTGCCCCAGCGCTTGGACTCCACAGTGAGGGGACCTCCTTGGCCGTGGTACGCCGCTGACGCGTGCCGAGTGGTAACAAAGGACATGTGAGCAGGACGGAAACACAATTTCATATTATAAGCATTTCACGAATACACTGAATGATCGTTAAGAAAAGAAAATCGACTCGCCCCTAAAAACTGCCGGAAACAGAGTAGGGTTCATCTGTTGCACTTTTTTACATCCTTACCTCTACTACTACTACTACTACTACTACTACTACTACAACTACTACTTCTACTACTATTACTACTTCTTCTTCTTCTACAGTTACTTAATTTCTAAGTCTCTTGTACACTGACGAACGTATACAGAGTGTTAAAAAACGATAGGTACAAACTTGGACAGTATAGGCAGGGACACGGAAAATAAACTCTTTCATGAATACCAAATATTTCAAAACTCCTGAATTTTCAGGGCATTGAGGTTTAAAATTTACCCTTGATGCCTAATTAATAACATTTATATCAAACAAGTGTTTGTGAATTCAACCTCGAAGTCTTACAAATTCTATTTTTGTGCAAATTAATCAATACATTTTCCAACACAATAAAGAGTATCAAAATTAAAAATGAATGCTCCAGACACGAGTTAATTACCTCTGAGAAAATTGTAAAGTTTATTTCCCACTATCTTTTTGCGCGCAAATCAAAACCAAACGGATACTTTGGTAACATCCAGTGCGGTCAACAGCGTTCCTTCAACCTCATCAGGATGATGCCTGACTGGCCCGGTCCTAGCTTCCCAGGCCAGCCTTGCTCGTTTGTAAAATGCAGGCGTTCGAATGCTGGTGTATGCAAGCCTAGGTACGAGCGAGTACCCCCCTCACGGGCTCCTGCAAGTTACCCCACTGCCAGAACTACTCGAATCGCTCCCTCCCGGGTTCACCAGAAATTGGTAGAATCCTACAATTCACTGGTTCTGTCATTCGGATCACTTATTTCCCTTTAGAAAATAGAGTCTCCTACACCCAATATTAGTTGAGGCTTCATTCCAGAATTACATGATATCCTACCGTTCTCGCTGGTGAGATTCCCTTTGTAGTTTTCAGACTTTTTGAAGTACTGGAGGACGGTTTCGTAGTCCCAGCCCGGGTTGCCGAGCGCCGCCCATCTGTCGTAGTCGAAACGGTTGCCTCGGTTGTACATCATGAAATTTATGGTAGTTGAACCTCCGATCACTTTGCCGCGAGGAAACAAGTTTGCCTGTGTGGATGATCCAAGTTAATTGAACCCAACTTTATATCGTGGAATTAGCAAATTAAAAAAAATGGTCGTCATCGAGTTGCAAAAATTATATTCTGAAATTACCGGACACGTTGTATGAAATTTATGGATTATCTATAAAAACTACGAATATCTGTATGATTTTGTTCATGAATTCATGAAGCTCATTGTTTTTAATGAGCAGTTTCGTTCAAAATGCTGTCTTATATCGCATGCGGACACAATAAGTTTTGTGATATCTCATTTCTATGATGAGGAAAAAAACGCGACTCTTCTTTACCTGAGACATTGTCTAAATATCTTCACCCAATTGATAACGAGGGAACGCTTAACTAAAAATCTAAAACAACTTTCGCCCAAATAGAACTTTTGTAAATCCTTATATGACGCTTCAGTATTTATGGCTGGCTAAAATTTGGCGTTTTAATTCGAACCTCGAGCTCAGGATGGCTGTTATCTACGTGCCTACCTGACAGTTGAGTCGAGTTAATTAATTTTAATGAGTTCAAAGTGTGAACGTTCCTGATACCTGAATTTTGAAGCACTCAGGCACAAGTTCAATACATGTTCGTTGGGTTAACGTCCCACTATCGGTTAGCCATACGTCAAGCATCAAACAAAACATGGTGTACAAGTAGCTTTGCCTGGAAGCTGCCCTCTTTCCGGTTCTGTTTGCCGTTGTAGGCACTTCCTGACAGCAGTGTTTTTATTCACTGACGCACGTGTCTCGACTTCAGTACCCTTACAAGAAGCTACTGGAGAGTCGCTGGCAATCTAGGTTTTACTTTCTGGGCATCGCATGAGTCTGAAGGACGCCGGGGCTGGTTTAGTGTGGGCTTTGCGCATCAATTTTCTCAGGGACACCAGTAGAGGACGACTGACTCTATAAAAGGTATGTTACGCATACCGTTTCCTGGATTACACGATTTACATTTAACCCTTATTAACTGGAATTAAAAACGATCAAGAAACACTTGATTATACCTCGTTTTTTTGTTCAATGATAATGTTCTCAATCCTTTCATCGCCTCATCTCCTCGACTGGCATATATCGACGGGTTGACGCCCTCAACATCTTGGCTTGACTGTACAACGATTCAATCACAACTTATTGAATCCTTGTTTCGTGTTCAGGCCTCTAAGTTTTCGGCTACCGAAGCCATGTAACCAACGAACGAACATAATTCACTCATAATTCAATCGAGTAAAGAGTGTAGGATTGAAGCTGAATGGTATCAGAGTAAGCAACTATTAACTACATTTCTGAGTTTGTGCGTTTAGTGCTACCTAGGGAAAAAAAGGAATATTTTACTGCACTCGTCCATTGCGTAGTAAACAGTTGGAGGCGATGCCTCCCAAAAAACTTCAGTTCAGGACGAGTTCAGTAACTTCCATTCTTGTATTATCCACTAATTGATGTGTAAAAACGCAGCACATTTTCACATTTACACTCTCACGGACAGCATTGAATATTAATACCGAGCCGGTAAAGTATCAGCGAAGTCCAAGTCGGCAAACCCAGACTTCAGGAAGTCCAAGTCGGCAAGCCTAGACTTCAGCATCGTCCCTGCGTTACGAGAAGCGCAGTTGCACGAGTATATTCACACGGAACGGTGCAGCTTACGCGCGAAAACAGAGCGTAATTTTAATATACGTCCGACTGCCTAAATAGTTTCGTTGTTATGCCACACTTGAGGAAATAGCAGAAATGAGTGGCATTTTCAACACAAACTAAAAACTACCTGCTAATTACGACCATCCTGCTTCCAAACAACTGCGCCTGATTTCTCAATATTTGGATGGTTCATAAAATTTTAGGCACCATTTACATGCACTTAAGCTTGAGTAAGTTAATAAATTGTAGAAGTTGGGCCGAATTTGTTCTTACAAAACACAATTGTGCCGCTCTCTTCACTGACATGGAATGTTACGAGGTGTTGCGTCTAGAAATTTTAGATACGTGTCTTTTAAGACGATAGTCCCTACTGAAATGATGCAATCCTCGTGTACTGGAGGTACAGATGGTGAGGTCATGCGGCGAATTGGCGTGGCTTGATGAAAATACGAAAGATTTTTACTTGTTTAATTTCCATTGACACCACGCAGACACCAGTTGAATATTTTGGTATATTCTCTTTCGAACAAGCAATAGCCAACGTATCTCTCTAGAAAAGCAAGGTATCAAAGGTTGGGTCTGTTGCGCAGTGTATCTGAATGGCGATTGATGGATTATTAGTTAGTTGAATGCTCCTTATCCATATAAAATGTAATCTAAAGAGAGTGATAAAAAGAAGGGGTCATTTAATATGAACTGTAGAAACGTGGAATCTGTCCACAGGTGTGCTCCCGTACCAAACTACCTACGCATAAACACTGCGAGAAATAAAGAGGAAGAAAAACAGAATGGAAGAAGATATAAACACTGAAAGAAGTAAAGTGGGCACGAAAGATAGAAGTCCCGAAGGCCGATCAATAGCTGAGGTGACCTTACAGGGCACCATCAGGTTCGCCAGTTCCCGTAGCATAGGGCGAGTGTCGAGCAGGATGTAGCAGTAACAGCAACGATACAATAAACTCGTTCTTGGGATAGGGGCTCGAGAACTGGTTTCAGTGTAGACTTTTTTCGCGTTTGAGGTTGAGCAAAGCGTTTGTCCTTTAGGATGGAGGTTGAATAGTTTTTCTGAATTTTTTCTCAGCTACGTCATTCCTCGAGCCCTAAATTTTTTTTTTGCTGGCAACTCATCGTGAATTCTTTTTATTGATTAGAATTTGATAAAACCCTAGCGACTTCTTTCCTGCTACTCAGAAGTCTGCCTATATTTTACATTCAACGTTTATTGAATTCAACTCTACTATACAAATGACAAAACAGAATATGAAAACTTCATAGCTGTACCAGCGTCTGTGTTCAATAACCATAAACTATTCCCCAAACTTTTTTCTCTTTAAGGAATAATAGCGTAGCAAAAACAACACCCAATTACTTAAATGATAGAAAGTGCTCCTTATTGCTAACTGGTGCCATCAAAACGTAGTCAGCGCTTTCGATGAAGTTAATTTAATACTCACATTGTTTTCGTAATTGAACTGGGAATACTTCTGAGATGTCGTCCGGTAGTTGTAGTTGTAGCGGTTATTATCCGGCATGAAGTTGATACTGAAGCCAGGTACTCTACTCTCTGGGGGAGGCTTCCCTCCGGCCTCCAGCACCAGGACATCCCACTCTGGGATTTCGGAGAGTCGTCCGGCCACAGGACTTCCAGAGGCACCGGATCCAACTGGAGAGAATATTTAACACTTAACATCCTGAATAAATAGCTTACTTTGGTGCAGATATCTCAAGAACTCGTTTTTTGCCCTCGACTTTGACAATTCAGTAATTAGGTTCGTCTGCTGTTCGTGAACTCTTTTGGTGAACATTCATCTTAACCCATGTTAGGTGCATAAACATTTAATAATTGTATTTACCAACTAAATCAAACACAGTAGCTAAATTTCGGTTATAAAAAGTTAAACTTGCTCAAAAAGTAAAAGCCAGACTTCACTAACTTAAAGGAATAGTATCCTGGTTTGATAACTAGTTCGAGCTATTATTTTTGTTCCAAGCAGTGTAGAAACTATTAAATCTAGTATAATACTTATCTGTCCTAGGTTCTCACTTGAATTATCCTGATTTTAATACAAGAGCTCATCAACTGTGCTCAACTGTATTTGAAGCGAGTTTCAATATGTTTGAAAAGTCAATTTCCGTCAAACATATTTCAATTTCCTTCATCGTAATCACAGTCCGCTCACCTATAAATCAGCTTTAACTCATCTCTCGCTACCTTTACCCACAGCTATCATATTTGATCTTTTTGTAATTCGCTAAGTAAAGTATAAGGAGTTATTGCAGGACGGGATGTGATTTATGGACAGAAGCCTTCACAAAACACGAAACTTTGAAGTGACGGCTCTCACGATGTGTGTGTAAAGCATGCGTCTCACTTAATTTCCAAGCAGTTAAGTCCGTGACGTGTGGCTTGAAATTCACTTGTTTTAACCTTCACTCACTGTAATTTAACAATAATCACCAGCGTGTCATTGCTCACGATATTCTTTGGAGAACAACAGTCTACAACGAGCTAATGATGAACTTCAAATGAGTGATATTGTTAGCCATAATTAGGAGTCCAACCGCATCCGACCGTAGTCTACTCACCAACGATGAAGTCCACAGTGACGTCATCGCTCACGGTGTTCGTCGGAAAGTCCGTTCGACCAATCAGAATTTTGCCTATGACTGCAAAAACTGCTGCTACCACAGCGTTTATGGCTAGCTGACCCATTTTTGTACTTTGTTATGCAAATATAAAAATAATTATGGAAAATTAATGTTGAATGTTGGGACAATTGAGACGTATAGCATGAGCTTCTCTGACGTTTCATACAGGCCTCAATTTCTTAGTTTAAAGAGCGAAAAGTTATAAAATGAATACATAGAACAGCATTAAAATTTCATACGGATGTCATTCCGAAGCAATGAAAATTGGTTCTAATATCAGTGTGCTAGCTATTAGGTTTAAATGTTTCCATAGTACAAGCGAAAGCGTTTATTTCTAATATTTTTTAAATATTTATGCAATATTAATCTACATTTTATTACCGTTTTGTATTACGAATCAAATCATATGCGAACCTAACATTGGGGCTCAGTTTCACTTTAGAGGTCATGCTCAGTTTAAGCAGAAAACTTTCCGTGCCGTAAAGTTATAAAAATTTCTCGGAAATCGCACCTCTCCTTCAAAAGTGGCTGTCACAAAGATACACTGGAAGGCAATGATTTTTAGTGTATTCCCTGAAAGTATATTACTCCTTGAAAGTTAAATTTGCTTGCTAGAGCAAATAATGACTTACACCCAAGCGCAACTACGACTCTGTACGCTGGTCATGTGATGACTGCCATTGTAACAATTCCGTACACATGCAATATTATTCACGAGTGTATATTATGACAATAATTATCCAAATTTCTGGTACAGTTTTAACGAAATATGAGCGCCGTCTCAAATAAAAAATATAAGTTGTTTTTTGCCACATATAGGCAGGTTCACTGATAAGTTCACCAGATTTGTAATTTGAATTGAAACAAAAAATTATAAAAATACGTTCATCAAGCCTGACTTCGCTTGCCAGTGAAGCCTTCAAATACCAGGCCAAGAAGAAGCTTGTGCTAGAGAAAGGCTCCAACTTTATATTCCATTTTACAATTCAAAAATTAAGTTTTACCAGTTTGGGTATAAATGAAAACGCCAATATTACACCCCAAAATATTTTTCTACTTACAAATGCATAAGCAAAAAGGCCAAAATATTTTTCTCAAATGTTGGATATTAAGCTTATATCTGTCAAACAATAAATCCTACAACAATGAATTTCCCAGCCGTACGTGGTAAACTAGGTGATATCAGTATTAATTATAAATAAACCTGGAGACTTGTAGGAATTAAAAAACTTTACGAAATCTGTTGATAATATTTGCGTGTTAACTACTACGGGAAAGACAAACTATTTCACGAATTTTAAACAGTTTAAAAAGATAAAATTGGATTATCCTTCAACCGCTCTATGGAACATTTCAAGAGCTAAAACAATTTTCCCGCAAAAAGTTCAAGCAGACGTGAGTTGGGTAGTTCATCAATATATTTACCAAACAGGTTACAACAATAGCATAGAAAGAGAAAAGAAAGAATTCGATTGCAAAAATTAGTACACTAAATATCGACCAATGACGAGCTAACAACACTAGTGCTGTATCATTAACAACTGACAGACAATGCGAGGTTCTGGACTTTTATTTTACGAAGTTATGCTCAAATTTTAGGAGGAAATTATAGAACATGAAGAATTCCTTCGAGTGAACTTTGAAGAGATCGCAATACACTGAACATTCCTACCACGGAATGCGAGCAACATTTAAAATAGACACATATTGCGCTTGAGAAAACCAGTTAAATAAATGATACCCCACTGGCAATCTTGCCCGACGACACCTTCAGTTAACTTCTACGTTGTATTACACTTTAGACTCAAATTCAAAGCGACAAATCCCCACCCGCCTTTTCATCAATTTGTGCTCCCGGTTTTTTATGAGAGATCGAGAGATCCGCAAGCTCCCCAGACTTACGAGATAGTGACAGATGTACTAAAATAATAAAATTATAGGTCAGTACACGAAGACGAGCTGAAGATTAGTGGAAGACCACTCTGAATTGTTTGTACCCCATCCGCAACCGGATTATAGTTTATGAAGCAGGCGGTATTATGGCTGAGCCTTGTATTCTAGGAACCTGATTAAACATTTCTAAAACAAGACCATTTTTATTTATAGGGTTCGATGCTTTTATTTTGTCGTCAGTTCTTTAACATAAATATGGCCGTATGGCCATGATATTTTTAGACAGTTGTTTTTGTAACATGCTCAAAAATGCTAAAAACAACATAGTTAAATTGTCATAAAGTTAAAATACCGACGTAGATTAACGTAGTAAAAGAATCCGACTTCAATTTCTTGAGCGTGCTGAAAACTCGTAAAAGGTGAACCTTCTCACAAACGAAATCCAACTCAACCAACAGACTTAACCCAAACATATTTCGCTTCTCTTATCACAAAATACAAATGCTCTATGATCGCCCAACCTCGTATTTGTGTGAGGTGATAATATTTTAGGTCACGCGTTCAATTTACAGTGCGTTCCGACTACCGCTAGGCATCTCGCGCATACAAAACTCACCGAGAGCTCGCACAATTCTAAGAAGCCATGTTATGACCATCGCGTTAATCCGCGGCACACCAAATCACACAAGATTACGATTGACTAAGCTGTCGAAGTGATGCAGTACATATAAACTATCTTAAATCAACATATTTGCAGCAGTTTAAGCAAATTTATTTTATTGAGAGTGGAGTATTCCACCAACGTGATTCTGCTAACAATTTACATCAGCGGTTGAGGTAGAAATACAACTTAGTATACTGGTATTGTCATCACAACTCGCGTGCATTCATTTTAATTCTGCACTACAGCATGTTAATGGGTGAGGCGGCTACCGGCATAGGGGGAAAACAACGCGATGAAAACCTCAATGGTCATTCAAGGTAACTAATGGCCGACGTGCGAAAGACCTCGTAACGTAATGACAGGCAGCTCTACTCAGCCGACTCATATCGCCTGGAAAACTGTGCGAAGTTATGACGACAGACAACGCAGCATTGCGTATTCCGCAAATGATCTTATGGAGCCTGCTCCGTGTGATGCAAAAACTGGGTTTACTTGTTCTCGTAGAGCGGCTCTTGTGATCGGAGTGGTGGACTAATTCTTCGAATATTTTGTAGAACGTCCATCTAGATTATGAATATATTTCAAAATTCAAGTTTTAGAAATTTTCTTCTCCGCTCTATTCCGCTCATGTAAGGAGGCGTCGCCTTAATTGTTCCACATTGAGAATATCAAATTCTCGAAGGACGTTTTGTCAATCATTTGCCTCGTACCTCCTCCGACTACGGGCTCCGGCAGGCTGATGCTGGGTCGAGGTTGCCTTGCAGTTCTAGTGTTTGTGTCTTAAGCCGAGTAAAGAACTGAAAATTTTCAAGTATGACTTCTAAGTGTACAGGTAAAGAGGTAAGGAGGGCAAGTGCAATGATGAAATACTTTTGAGTATATTTATATACAAAGTTTGTGAGCGCACATCATCTTGTTCTTTGGTAAATAGATCAAAATATTTTTCATGAAACTTATAACAAAAGCCTGGGATGCTTATTGTTTGTAAATATTAAGTGTAAATACATGACAACAAAACCGAGGGAGCGTGCAAGAACAGGCCCTTCAAATTTTACAATTTTACGTTATTCAAAATAACACGATTTATAGCGTCGTTCTGGAAAAATCGAATGCAACTACGTAATTTCTTGACTGCAAAATTTGCCAGAGTGCTCACGCATGCAGCAAGAGTATTGGCCTCTCGACCTCCGCCAGGAAAGGACAAGGAACGTAGACAAGCCGGTTGGCACTCAAGGTTAGCTAATTTCCTAGACTGTTGAGTTCAAAACCTGCCGTGAAGGTCGTGTTCCCGGCCAGAGCTCGGACCTCGAGTCAATGCCTTGGGAAAGCTCTTGACCTTGGGAAAGAATTTGAAATGCAGCATGAATAAACTGTCTTAAAAAATAAGCATTGGGTAACTCATTAGCTGCAACATCCTACAAAAAATAAAAATAAAAATTTAAAATTTAAAATGTATTTAAAAGAAATACTTTTATTGTTCTTTAAGATTTGTTTACTTCAACGAAAAATTCTTCAAAAAGATACTGCATTTTCATCACAAATTGCTTCTTGAGTTTGTTTAGAGGAGATTAAGAACATGAGCGAGAAGGTGGTTAATTTGATAAGATGTAGCAAGTAGAAGTGTTACAGTCTCTTTCTTAAGACGGATGCCTGGGGGCATACGGAATGAGGCTATACGTCTCGAACTATTAATTATTAGATAACATTTGTAAAGGATTTCAGTGCGTTTATACGGCCAGCAATAAAAATCGCTGGCATAAATGCACTTTGTGCGCTCCATCATACATTTGAATTTATACCGGGATACAAAACCTTGCAAGCGTCTTTTAGTATATGCTACTAATGAGGTCGATTGTTGAAACAAAGTTGTTCCCATTTCTGCTAAATGTAAGATAGAATCCAAGTGCAAAATGTTGTATAGTTATTTATAGGTGATTGAAATTCTTTTTCAGAATGTTCATCTCATTTTTAGATCCATTAAAGAAATCCGCTGAGTGTCCATCGTTGCATGAGAAAACAAGCGTAATGAAGAAGAACTCTTTGGTATGAACATCTCACGAATATAAAGAAAACGATTTATTTTACACCAAAGTAAGAGCGTACAGGATGGCCTTCTCGTTCAGCACTCAGCACTAATTTCAGAAGGAGACTTCATTTACGGAATATTACAATCCACTTTGTGTATGCATTATCATCTCTGGGACTAAACATAGTTGATATTTTTCTGCACTTTAATCTATATCTTACGCGAAGTTGATTCAGGGTTGAGCCCCATGCCCGACTACCCAAGCTAAAAACGTGTAAATTTTAGTGAATAACTTTTTGTCTAAATGTATGCTGTGATAATCATGCTGTGAAAAGCTAGAGAAATATCACAAAATTCAGGTAACTTTTGCTTCAAGAGATTTCAGCGTTGATGCTTGTGAAGGTAATTGCAAAAAGTGGAATCTAGTGTCCTATCGTTAGAACTTTAAAAAATACTTGTGAGTAAGGAGTAAGTAAATTCAGGACAAGTCACTTATTCTAGTATCGGTAGAAGAAGACAAGCAGATTAGAGATGCCGATTGAGTTTTGAACGATTCGCTCACACTCGTTTTCGACATCATGCAAATGAAATTCAATCTTCTATATAAGTATCGAGTTTTATTGTCTTGTAAGATTTTATGTTCAGAGTTAGTTCAGATGAAACTGTTAACATATGTAAATTTTTGATAAAAATAACGTTGAGTGACTTTCAGTACAATAACTACAGCTCGAGCAGTTATTAAAATTAGCGACGAGATCACTCTTTAACTCACTAGGCTTGATGTCATCATATGCATCTCCCTTGTGATTAAGGCAACAACGTAATTGTAAAATTGTAATTCTACCTGAAAAAATTTGCTTCCTATTTATACTTTTTACTTGAAATGCAGTTAATTTTACTGTGCCAAACCACTAATTATTCAGTAACGTTTACTGCAAAGTCAGCCCATCTGTAGCCCCCAGGCATATGGTGCAGCAATATCTATAAAAACTCTTGCGAGAGCTCAATTTGGCTGCTTTATCGGAATTCTAGTTTTTATACACCAGTGCGAAGAATCAAAATGAGATAAAATATAAAATGATCTCACGTACACTGTTTCGCATCCTTCTAACGGGGTTTTGTGGCAAATGAAGGCTGCATGCAGGGAATCTGTCAGGTATTTGATCATATAAAAACTCGTCCATTGATGAGTGTATCTAGTCCTTCTTGAAGATTTGAGAAAATGAAGGCCCACTTAGCAGTGTTCTCGAACAAAAACATTACTTTTAAAATGATCGTATAACTGTCAAAATTGTTTGCCGAAATCTAAAACTTAAATAATTTAGGGAGATAGGAATTATTTGAAACATTTGAAGGCAAACGATGATTTACTGTAGCTGAATATGTCTGTCATACTCTAGTCTAGAGCGAAAACGTATATGAGTTACTCGAGATAAATGGTTTTCAATTCGTCTGGTAATCGCAACTACATAGCGAATTCCAGTTCAGGAAGTGTCAAAACAGGCAAACAGTTTGCGATCATTCAAATAAAAACTACTCATGCCTAAACATAAAAAGATACATTTCAATGTATCTCACATCATCATCATTAGGCTGGAAAGCAAATGAAATGAAATTTTAGTAACGTTCAAAAATGTAAAAAAATATCTCTTTAAAACTGAAAGAGGCATAGTCACCTGATAGCACAGTCACCTGATGGCATAGTCACCCGATGGTACAGTCACCTGATGACACAGTCACCTGATAGCACAGTCACCTGATGGCACAGTCACCTGATGGCACAGTCACC
>VOMN01040188.1:0-12017 GCA_014899125.1 Orchestia grillus
CGTGGTTTGCAAAAAAGGGCGGGGCAAGCAGCAAAGTGGGCAGGGCATACAGCAGTGTGACCACAAAGTGGCACTGAAAAGTGACCGTGTAAAGGCCCCTTAACTGCACAAGTAGTGTTGCCAGACTTGAGCACTAACAAGTAGTGAGTACGTATATGCTCCAAAAGTAGTCAATTGAACCTGTTTGTTGCCCAAACTTGAAAATTAATTTTTCATAAAAATTATTAAAGTAGAAATTACACAAATTTACATCCAAATGCTTGTACAGTATTTGGCCAATATAACTTAGCTGATAGCACATTAATGAACACTAACTGTTTTCCTAAATGTTAAACAATATCACAAAAATAGATTAACACATTGGTTGCGATAATGCTACTTTCCTAGGGCAAAATGACCCATCAGTGGGTCATATTGCAGTCAATGTGTTCAAAAATGTATCTGTACTTACAAACAGGCAATAATAAGCTTGAAATTCTGTATATGTTAATAATATAAAATTGGCATCATTTCTCTTCTTAAATAATGTACATTTCAAGTATAGTAGGAATTGGTGTACTTCACAGTGGGCTGGTGCCAATGTCAATTCTTGCACAAAGTATCTTTTTTGCCTATGCCAACTATTTGCAAATCACTCATTTTTTGTTGTCTATGGGTTAAGGGGATAAAAAATTTTTGTAGAAATTTGTTTTTTAATGTGGTTTCTATTTTTGAATGCTGTATTAGCAAGAGACTACCATATAAAAATATGTAGCCCTTAGAAAAAATGGTATGAAGATTAAAAGTAGGAATTATGAATTAAACGAGTGTTTACCGCATCTAAAGCATTCATTTAATGGCCATATCTGCAAAGCAGGCACATGCTATGCCTATACCTTTGGAAAGGCACCATAAAATTTTTTATCAGTGAATAAACAATTGTTCCTTGCTTTAATTTAATTATATGTGATCAACTTTGGAATAACTAATTTTCTTTTCTAATTTTAGGTAGCCACTTCTTACTCTGAGGAAAAAGCATAGCCAGTGCCAGCTGCGGAGTAAGGTATGTGGGCATTTTTTCTCTTATAACTATGTCAATAATACAAAACAATCGCCATAAAAAGAGTTTAATTAATTTTCATCATTTTCATAAATTATTTATTAATTTATAAACTATTTAATTCTGATAATCATGAACCAAAGTTCATGATCTAAGGCTAATCCTTTTACACCTATACAAACTGAAGTAAATTTTTTCAAGTTATCTATATTTATAGATATGAGGACATGTATTCAAAATAATACATTTTATGTATGTGTAGCCAAATGATACTGTCTAAACCAAGTGGTTAATCCAGAAGTTGGCTTAGCCTACATTTCAGAGAAAGTGCTTTAAATGAGACTGCAAATTATGATCTCATTTCTTACAATAATACTAATGTATTCCTAGTCATGTACAGTGGAACTTCTACATACTCCTCTGCTTAGTAAAATTGCAATACCATAAAAAATTTGTCCAATGACAAATTAAGCCAATTCCTAATCATAACTCTAAAATAATTGGTTAGTGGAGACAAATCCTTGGACAAATTTTTGTTTGTGTAGGAAGTTTTCTATAATTGTAGAGGTAGGTACCCTGCTGGTAAGTCAAGGTTTTAGTGTACTCAATCTTGATTAGGTAAAGTTAGTTTAATTTTTCTCAACTTGAAATTCTATTTATACAGTTGCTAAATATGTATCACTTATGTTTTGATATTTGTATTTTATTTATTTCTTAGCAATTGCATTATTGCCATATTAGTTAAAAAGTTTAAAAGGGAAATTTCTGAGTGTCAAAATAAATAATCATGAATAATCTTCAACTCTGAAAATTATTTATGCTGCTCAAATATTTTGTTGTACATCAATTGAGAATTTGTGTACCCAAAAAGGTTCATAATGTTAATGAAATACCAATGTGCACTAACTTTTCTGTTTCAATTGATTGTTTTCAGGGAGCACTTTTTTATGCAGACAGTAAATAGGTCATCACAACAAAATGTCTGGAGAAACAGGTAAGTGCAAGCAGAATTGTTTGATTAAGTTACCTTTTAAAAACTCTTAGAAATAGTATTAATGTTATTTTTTAAGGTAGTTAAATTGCAAAAGACTTGAGTGTGACTCTTTTTAGCCATAAGCCTGTAATTGCTGCTTTTAACACAGAGTAATATGTTATGGGTTGTAAAATTATGAGTCAATTATTCACTATCCTAAGCCAATAAAAATCATTCTAATAAAAATAAAGGACTACAGTTTTCATTTTTTAATGTTATAGACTTGCCATTTAATGATATGCAAGTGAAAATTATGTTATATGCGCAGTAAAACATAAATGTTATGTGGCCCCACCCACCCTCTGCAGCAATTTTTATCAACTCGCAAGTGACAAAATTTCTAAATAATAGTGTATTTTTAGTCATTTGCAATTTGTCAGTAATGAAATGAATATTTTTTAAGTACAATATAAATAATAGAATTCTTGTGATTAATTTCTTGAAATAGTTTTGCGAACAAGCATTTCACAGATATTATCATAGACTTAAGAGTGGATACTTGACTACTTAACATTATTACTTGAACATGAGTAGTTTCAATAATTTATCATTGGTTCTGATTAGATCTTTGATAAATCATATAGATCACCTTCTGCCATCATGCATTACCAGACTATAGCTGTTGCAACTGAACCAACTTTAAAATGGACTAAATTATTGATACTCAAAATACTGAGCCAAAAGTATGATACCACTGGATATCCAGTAGTATCATACTTATACATTGTATTGTACTAACATGTATACCAAGACGCATAGTATTGATATCATTACGAAAAGTACCAAATCAAAAAAGTTAAAAAATTGAAAAATCAAAGGGATGGTATGATGATACTGGCCTTATTATAGTTATATACTGCCCTCTTCAGATCTAGTAATCTTTTTTGATAACAGTATCTATATCATCCCTTAAATAGCTGTAATTCTGAACTGTTGATTTTCAATTTACTGCAAGTGAAACATATCTCATTAATGGCATTTTTGAACTCTAATGCTTTTTCCCTTGCCTTAAAAACAAACATGCTGGATCAGAACAATTTAATCCTGTGTATATACTTCCAATTGTAAACACAATCATCAAGACTTAGCATACTAAGTTAACATAGCATCTACAATAGGGTGTAGATTAAGCAGCTGCTAATGCAATGCTATTTGTTTTATTAGTTTTATTCATTCTTGAAAGAATTTAATTTTTTTCCATTCCAGTACTTGCAGGAGTTGGACAAACAATTGTTATCTTGTCTGGCAAGGGTGGTGTGGGCAAGAGCACAACAACTGTGCAGCTTGCCTTCAGCTTGAGAGCTTTGGGCCATAAAGTGGGCATCTTAGATGTGGATCTTTGTGGGCCGTCCACACCTCGCATGTTAGGTGTTGAGGATCAGGATGTTCTCACAACTTCAGATGGGTGGGTAACTGACTGTTTTTTGGATGCTTTCACATGTTACAGGACCTAATTTCATGTTTACAAAGATTGTATTTTATTGCAAAACTGAAGCTAACATGGTAGGGGTATTCCTGGAAATGTGAACCTGGAACAGTTAAAAATAAAAAATGAGCGAATTTTTGTTCACTAATTCATGCATAAAAGTGAGGATTGCAACTAAAATTGCAGTTCATCAGTCTCAAAATATGCTTAAGCTTCTAGAGTGCAATAACAGATTTTAGAATTAAAGTTCAATTCTTTTCCCTAAAAAATTCCATATATTTTCAATGATATTCTATTCTGTGTTACTGTACAACTTTTCTAGATAATTGCAAATATGTTCATTATTTAAATGAATTTGAAGTTATTTTCCTTTTATTTTTAGCTAGACAAAGGTGGATTAGTGGCACTACTATATGTTGGTTCAAGTATTGATCATTAATTAACCTGCAATCTTAATATACTGTACCTATTTCACATGTTACTGGGTACATCAGTGCACCGATTTATAAACACCCGAACTATTGCTGTAACTGTAGCACTGTCTAGTTTTCATGTTTAGTTCTCATGATTTCAATCCCAACAGGAAATGGCTTCCTGTAATGGTAGATCGCGAGAAGAGACTGAGCGTTGTGTCCATCGCATTCTTCCTTAATTCAAAGAAGGACGCCGTTATATGGAGAGGACCAAAGAAAAATGGTAACCACGTTTTCTTTATAATTTATATTAGTTCTCGTGTGTGGGAAAGTAATGCACTACATGATAATAGTTAGATATCCATTTTACACAATTTTCATGATTTGAAATTACCACTTGTGGCAGCTTTAGACAAAAAAACTGGGGGCCCTAGTGTTTGTTACTCCATTCATTGTTATCAAGCATTATTTCTCATAAATTACCTAGCTAAGGTCTACATGGGCAGTAAAACTTGCCACATCGGAAAAGAAGGATTGAGTTTAATTGAGAATTTACCACACAGATTACTAGTAGTATTGGCTGGAAGACTGAACGGAAGCTTTCTACTTTTATGACAATCATGTCGTTAAATTCAAGAGTTGTTCAACACACGCTATTGGGTGGCAGTAAAACCTTGCTATTTTATTAAGGTTGCTTATCATGATCCTAATAAGATCAATTATTCATTTTTAAATTACTTAATGATTGACGTTACTTTCATAGCTGCTTAGATTCACAGTACACATGCACTGGGGCTTGACGAAATAATTTATTGGTTTGTAACTTATGCAGGGGCGAACAAGTTCATCATTCGGTGTAATGAGCACCTCATTTTTAAATTCATGAAATAAGTTACTGTCGTATAGAATTACAGTAATCAAATTAATGAAATGACCAAACATGTAACAAAGGATGAAGATGATGAAGCGTTTTGTGGCGCATTTATAGCACCTTCGACTCAAGCAACCAAATGGGTTTTTAATTTTATCACGAGTTTAATTTATCATATTAGCGAATTGTTTGGATACGGGAATGACAGCTTGTGTTAGATTGAATCATGGTCCTAGGGTAATATTAATCTCAAATTCGGTTACCTGATAGGAATCTCATGGCATCCAACTAAGTTCTGTACTAGTTGTTAAATCAAAGCTCAAGAGATGGCATTCGAACATAATACTCACCAGAAGACTGCCTCGAAGTCGAAATCTTCTCAGTTCAACGGGAACCCCAAGGATGAAATTTATGGGAGGGCTATGCTTCCATAACTTCTTACAAGTCTCAATGGTACTCTGTGATATTTAGATCCTAATGACACATACACAATTGAGCTATAAAAAGGTTTTACAAGTTACCATCTGAAAAAATGTGATGCCATTTGATAAAAAATATCAGTAGTTTTCATTAACTCTTTCTGAAGTTAAAAATAGCATATTAAATACTAATGTACATGCAATGCCATTGTAGGTAATGAATATTTTAATCATGCTCAGTAGTCATATTACTTTAATCTACGCAATTAAATTCTATGTCTAACCAAAAGCCTAGTTTCTACAAAAAAAAATTTTGGTACAGGTAAAGCTGTTGATTCATCGTTCTGTATTTCGTACGTTACCTAATGCGTAAGAAATTTAGTTTTACTGAAAACTAATACATGCATTTTTCAATTACTTCGTACACCTATATTGTTGACTTTAGTTCGGCACACTTCAGTTGGCTAAAGTAGTATGATATACATAATGATTAAATTCATACCCTCAACGATGTATTGTAAGTAGGTGATTTCATTTCTATTTAATGTTTAATTAATTTATTCCTCATATATCATTGTTTTCTATAAATCAAAGTGAACATTAGAAATGCGGACAAATAATCAATTGCGTAAAAAGCTTTAAATTCTTTTTTTATAATTTCCTTTTTCCGCCTTGACAAGAGTGGCGATCCTCTTGTAACGGGTGACGTGCATGGTTGTCACAGCAATAATTAATTTATAATAACCTCGATACAGTTAACATTGGCGCCAAACAAAGGCAGTATCGAAAAAGAAAATTTCATATCATCGGTTCACAAATAAGTAGTTAACATTGTTGTTAAGATTAATGACAGCACTAAGTAGAAACTTTACCTGTTGTTCATTTTAATCGATACTTACGAGCAGCAAAAATTATTTTAATTTTTAACTTTTTAATTTGAGTAGATTCACCACCTACGATTATACGAATCTTATACATCAATTACAGCTTTGTATTTTACCAAACCGCATTTCAGCCATGATCAAGCAACTGCTGACGGCCGTAGCTTGGGATGTGGATTTTTTGTTGATTGATACGCCACCTGGAACTTCTGATGAGCACCTGGCTGTGATGGAAAATATCAGGTATTTCTCAATTTTGCTGTGAAAGTTTTACATAAATTCAATAGAAGTAACTGATTGAACTGATAACCTGTTGATTACAGATTCTTAATACTGTGTGGAAGAGCGACACGTAGCTGTATCAGTCGCTATAAAAACAAGTACATCCACGGGTGTAGTGAATGGCGCACTGATATTTTATGGATTTTTTATAGCACTTATTTTTATATAAGTGTGAGTTGGAGGCAGGAATAAATGACCAAGACAAGTGGGCGAGTAAATTCATGCTACCATTACTAACGGGTCTGGAATATGACCTAGCATTCATCACCGAAGATCGTCAGGTATGAGAGGGAGAAACTGCCCCTATGTTACAGAAAAGTGAACCGGATGGCAGACAGCTGCTGGACCTAAATGTGCAGGTCTCCAAGCTAAGATCGCTTAGAAATGCTGATTTTCTCCAGTTCCCTCGAATTGGAAGAGGCAGCTGTAGTGTCTTGTTTATGTAATGTACTACATTAATGTGTGTATATAGGCATCGGACTTAGGTAGAAACTCAAGCATGGACCACTCGGCTCTTCTGTCAGTTTTATTTATTTTTCTATTGTAATCAGTGGTATTTTATTTACTTATTGGTATTATGTTGATCAGATCAGTTCGAGTTCTGGGAGCGGTGCTGGTGACCACGCCCCAGATGCTGTCTGTGGATGACGTCACAAGAGAGCTCACATTTTGTCGCAAGACTGAACTGAAAGTGCTCGGCGTGCTTGAAAATATGGCTGGCTACATCTGTCCCAACTGTTCCGTGAGTTGAGTTTAGCTGATGAAATGTCATTAATACTTCTAAAGTTCATATCAAGTGCAGCTCTAATCAACACAGAAATATTAATTCTCATCACCTCATAGAGGATTTTACACACAATTTCTGCTTAATTCAGACAATTTTTTGCAATACAGTCGTCCTTCGTTATATCTCAGTTCACCTTCCGCGGTCTTCCAAACAGAAGACATTAGTGCTGTGTTATTTAGAACCAAATTATTGTATTAAAAAGTAAAAGATGTGTACATTATAATGTCCACTTGTTGGAGAGATTAAGAAAGTATGGGAATGGTATATAAGAATACGGTAAGATACGATCAAGGTTTATAATGTTTATTTTATAGAAACAATGAAATATTTATATTGTGGCCACTTGCCTTAGTCTCGTCAATTGCGAGGACGCTTTGGAATTTCATTGTTTCATGTTGAAATTTGACCACTGTACGAATGTCTTTTAGTAAGAGGCAATACCCCTGCCAAATACTGTTAAAGTTTCTTCATTTGATGACAGGAGTGCAGCAACATTCTCGCCTGGGGAGGCGGAGAAGCCTTCGCCACCAAGTGCTCTATACCCTTCCTGGGGAGAGTGCCAATTGAACCCAACCTGTGCAAGTGCACGGAGACGGGACAAAACTTCATAGAGAAGTTCGCTGGCTCTCCACTCGCCGATATTTATAAAAACATAGCGTTGAAACTTGTATCACCTGCAGAAACTGATGAGCGAAGCTCAGAATCCATGGACATCGATAAATAAACGAAACCCGAGGTTGCCTAAGTTTTCATCATCGAACTGCAAATTCGAGAATCCATTTTTTTACTGCACCCTACTATTCAAGGTTATACGAGTAATAAGAACTAAGATGGTGACTATGAATTAAGACATTGAAGCACGTTAAATATCACAGTCTTGATTTCCATTATGAATTTTAACGATAAATCATCCTACGTATATGGTACACTGGTAGAAACGTGACCAGGAAATTTCTCTGTAGGGTAAAGTGAAGTGCTAAAAGCAGGAACTTGAGATTGTGAATGAATATTTTAGTTCCCGTACTCTTTTCAGAAATCAATTATCTAATCCTTCCAGAGACTAATTATTTGAGACCACGTTCTGGAAAAATATATCTCAACCAACAGGAATGACAAAGGCCATAAACAAACTTAAAAAGGAAATTCATTGCGTGAACGTAGTTAATTCAATTGCCAAATTTGAATTTCGAGTTTCTAATTACGGAGTGTTCAAGGCTGCTCATGTAAGAATTTTTCGACTGATCTTATTGAACATAAAGTCAAATAGAGTGGAGAGTGCGTTAGGGTAAACATAACAATACAACAACGAAACAATGGCGCACGGTCATACGAACATGCATGTCGGTAGAAGCAAATTCAACATACGTCGAAGACTCGACTAAATTGAAAGTTAAAACATATCCAGTCCACTTTAACTCCACAAAATTTTGTCTGAAGATCTCACAACAAAAGCATGTCTACAATTTTGTATGCTTCAAACTCACGCAAATTTGAATTATAATATCAGCTATAAAATTTTCCCTCCGCGCCAAACAGCAAAACAGTTGCAGGTGCATCTCAACGAGACGAAAAGTCAAAGAATGGAATCCACGGATAAAGTAAAATAGGATCTCGCGCATAAGGGTTTTCCCCTCGAAGAAGGTAAAAGCAGAAATAAGAAACGTATCAATACCCTAGCTACAAATCTCAACTGAAGTTTCTGCGGCAAGCGTAGTTAATTCAACGACGAGTAGTTACGGGTTCTAGCTTAGAAGCTATAACTAATAAGACAGAGGAGGTTATTTAGTGGCATCGATCTAGCGCTCTATGCAGAGGCCAATTGTAGAGCGGTTGTTAGCTAGAACCGATCTATCCCTCTATGAGGGAGCGACTGTACCCTCAGCTCTAACACGACACATGACACGTAACATAAACCTGGCAGCTCCAAAGAACTTTGAAGTTAGCACATCTATTTATTATTGCTCTAGATCCCAGAATGGCTGGTGAGTTAAAATGTGGGGACCCGTAAAAATGCAATAACTATTTAAATCTATTTCTGCTGTAGTAATTGCGCTCCTTGAACAATTTTAATAATTCTCCACTTTAAAACCAGAAATTATTTTAATGATTTTCTCCGGATACTATTGGAAATATTCCAGTAGTTCAATCAAGAAAAGAATCCGTATAATCTGCACGGGTAATTATAACGTGCCCATTATTCCCGAGCAATTTCCTTTTTGATGCCTCCACATCAATGTTTGCGAAGCGACTTCAGGAGCTAGGCTCATCATTTTTTAGCAGTCAATGCTGCGTACATTTCTCATTATTACACAAAACATTTTTCGCTCATCGCCATGTTGCGCTGATGAGAAGAAAGCATGCAAAACAACACCCGAGGTTTCCAAACTCTAAATCGCTGAAGCCTACTTGAGCAGCAAAATCCCATAAGAAATACGTACATCCATTTTACTTAACCGTATGCCTCTTTAACCACACGTAGATTGGTCCATATTTTCAATATAAAAGAGAAGCCTGGCATGGGACAGTTGAAAATGAAACGTTGTCTTTACTTTACTAAAAATAAGCTATGAGAGAGCTAACTCGGACCACAACGCGCATACTAATAAATTTTTGGGACTTCTTAAACTGCCTCTCGACTTCTTTTGCATCAACTTTAACATGTTTAAAACTACTGCGAAGTGCAGTGCCCAAATCTTTACGAATTAATGATCACCTAATCCTTTTTTCGACGGTATAACCAGAAACAGGGGTAAACCATTCATTCCTCATGCCCCCTGGCCCATAGCTATACATACATAGGCTCTTCTTCGCAGGTATCACGTTTCAAAATTTGAATCCTACAATATAAATTAAAATTCCTCATTAATTTCTTAACACAAACCTAGAAGTTAACCTACACTAGTAAACCAAAGAAAATCATTCTTACGTGTATGAATGTATATGTTCATAAACGTATGTGCATATGATTATTTAAGAATAGAAGCGTGCTTCCTTTAGAAAAGGAAGGTACAACGAAATTCTGAAAATATACCGAAATTCAAACCTTATTCCAAACTATCCAAGGTACATGTGAGTGTACATAGTCTTCAACTTTAATTCGTTATATATCATACATACACTTCCTAGTTTCTAATTTAAAGAAATTCCAGGTATTTTCTATCTTCTGAGTAATGCATGCATCATTTTACATCAACATGCAAATCCGTTTCTCCTCTTCATGAAATGTCCTAACCTTCGTCGCTCATTTGGGACCACAGACATTGCCCTTCTGAAGTGAATTTCATAACCATTTCTTTCTGCTTCTATTACTATGCCAAGCATATATTACATGTGCTAACCGGATGTTCGAAGCTGAAAGTGATTGAGCGTTAGAAAGAGTATGATATCACGAAAAGAACTTCAGCGGACGCGTACAAACAAAAGCCTTGGTTTGCTCAGGTAGCCCAGGGAGTGCAGGTCCCTTAGACGACGAGCTGTCGCACTCGTCGCCTCCAGGAGGACGTATTATTATCAGTTAATGGAAGGTTCCCTAGCCATATACTATTCGATCTCAAGAGCACGAAGAGTAGGAATCATTTAGTATGAACTTGTAAAATTTAGAGAACGGGGAATCTATGTGGATATCGATTCTCCCGCTCTCCCAGAGTCTCGTGCTCACAGAAGCAGCAAGTTGAGAATGAAAAGAAAGATAAGACAAAGAAGAGAAAGCGAAGAAGGTGTGGCAATTGAAAAAAAGCAAAGTAGGCACGAAAGACAGGAGTCCTGAAGACCTATATATACCTGAGGTTACCTAACAGCGTCTTCCTGGAGACGCCAGTCCCCATAGCATGCGATAGAGCAACTTAATTGGCCTAACACAATTATTGTCAATCATAAGTTTCCAAACGGGAGGACGTATTCCTTCACGACTCCGGTCAGTGATACAGTGGATGTCAGGATTCATTAGCAATGTGATTTTCTCCTCCTTGCTGAAAAAGTACTACTTCAACGAAAAATCTCCTCGCGTTCTTTTCTTTATTTCTTTGTGAGGAAATTCCTTCCATAATTAGCGTGCACTGAATGAATGATGCCACAAAAATAGAAATATTTACTCACATGAATTACTCCAAGTTACATTTACGAATAGCAACTACAAAATAAGTAGAGCTTCGCAGCTTTGGCCATGCCACGGAAGAAAGATAAATCAAAGACTGTGGGATCAATAAAGGAAAAATTCGCACTCGTAAAGTCACAGCGAGACCAAACAGAACAAACCCTCAATACTTGGACGCAACAAAATGATTTCAGATAGTAACAAATTGAGAGCGAGTATAAGCAGGATGGAGTATTTACACCTTCCGTATGGAGTGAGCCGGTAATAACAGTTCAAAATTTAAACGTGTAAAGCAGCATGTTGTCATGAAAGTTTGAAAAAATATTGACAAAATTTTAAAACTAGACAACTCTCACTGATTTACAGTAGGAAATTTACATCAATTCCTTAGCGTACAAAGAAATTAACCTAACGATGACAGCATGGTTCACGAAGAAATCAAAGCAAGCTTGAAAAAAACTGCGTTGAAGGTAACAAAATCTCAGAAATAGAATAAACTAAGTATCGCATTGAAAAGAGGATGTGTTGGTTAAGAAAAATACCGCCCGGAACTAAATCAGACATTATCGATAAACGCACTTCTAAGTAGTGGTATGCAGGCGTTCCCTGACATCGCTTATTGCACGATGCCTGCGCAGCGCAGGACGGCAGCCACCTCCACCGGATGCGTCTAAAGCTGATAGATGGATGAAATGTTGTGTTGTTGTGTAAGTACCACCAGGTGGTCACAGTCTAAAAGAAGATGAGTTACTGTGTGGGGATGTACCTGACAG
>VOMN01040190.1:0-76539 GCA_014899125.1 Orchestia grillus
ATTGTTTACGGTCTGAGAGATAAGAAGTGAACCACCGATGTTTTCTTAAAATGTTTTTGAAATCAAATGTTCGCAAATGTTTTTTTTTGAAATTTAAAAATATGGATAATATGAGAAAACCCTAGTCAAAGTTTGATTATCGAAATTGAAGGTGAGTTAGAACGGCTTGAGTCGTTGATCTCTGAAACCCAAAGCTAAATTATTCGTTATTAATTTTTTATTATTTTAATTATTCCTAATTCGATCGATAACTGAAATAAATAAAGGACCCATTGATTGATTACTTGAATACTGAGCTTAAAGTGTTTTGACAGTAGAATACAGCACATGCAAATGATAGGTGTACAATTAATGTAGCAAGAAATGTAATTATTTTTCATTACTTGAATTTCTCTCTCTTTAATATCGAAATTATTCACGTACACACATCTAATCATGAATGAAAATAGCGAAAGTAACTTCAATTTTTAAAAACAATGACAAACAGTAGGTAAATAATTATATACCACTCTCTGTTCTTCCATTATTTATTTCAGTTGTCGATCGAGTTATGAACAGAATTGGGCGGCTCAGGGTATTTGGGGGAGAGGGTCATCGAATTTTTTTATCCATAAATATGAGTTATACTGCTCTTCAGAAGCTGGTGAACTATTATTATATAATTGCACAATTGTATTTACTAATTTAGATACGTTATATCTGTTAAAATCTGATGAAATAGTTTGGTGAGTCCGTCGTGAGGGCTATATGGCTGTTGAGTTACGGGAGTGCATAGATTTACGCAGCACCACTACTATGGTCATTCGAAACGCGTTTTTCATACTGTTGAAGAAGTTTTGGTTTGAAGAAAGCGTCACGTTCAACTCCAACTAAACTGATGGGATTCTTAAATTCAGTGCAAGTCGTGCTGTTGAGTAGCGTTTTACTCGAAAATGTAAGTGAAATGCGCCCCTGGTCTGCAATGGGCTTCAGTACATTGCGATGGTGCCACGCTCTTATTGTGCCGCATCGAGAAGACTCCCACACCTGGAGCCTTGAAACGCAACCGTTGGTAGCTTTCAAATGCGACCGTTGGACCGTCTCGAAGAATGCTTTGGGATTCCCCTCATTAGCTAGAGACTACCGATTACAGTCCCTCAGCGTCGCTTGATTAGCTCTGCATGGGTTCAGCTCAAATATGCGGCGTCTACGCCAGTGCTCGGTCTCCCACGCTTGCAGCTTTGGAATGCATGCCGTCCCCCGACCTGGATACAGTGTAGCTCGCAATGTAACCTGATACTACGTGCTAACTTATATGCAATGAACGCCTAATTTTCCTGTTTTTTATACACACCTATGTCAGCGACACGGTTTTTACAGAACTGGGGGTATGTTCATTGCTGGGGATGAAAATCAGTTAAGACTAAATTCCTGCAGCTGACGAACATCAGGAGCGAATGTCGTGCGAGGGCTCTCTAAACCGGCTGACAGGTTCGTTATTTTGATGCAACTGTGCTGTATTGGTCTACTTTTTCGCGCTAATCATAGTGCGTGCTCAACAAATGTCTTCTTGCGCTTCATGGATCGTGTGATGCGTAAACCGTGGGATCGTGTGAGCCAAGGCAGTATTAAAAAGCATGATGAATGATATTATCTTATTCATGTGGGCATAACACGCTACGGTTAATTTCCTTGCTTCTTGGAATAGAGACAACTGAGAGTTCCTTTTTTCTGACGTTCGGCTTTATCAAGGAAAAGAGGGATAATATTTGGTTTACTACTGGACCACCGATGGAACATTCAAATCATGGAATTACAAAGCATTAGTACTTAAATCGAATTCGCAATCTTTTTAAATAATCAGTCCTAAAAATTCCACTTTAAAATTATAGTTCTTTCAGTAATAGCAACGTTTCATGACCCATCAGGATTCAGTGGCTTGGGTAGTAGAAGTACTATAGATTGCGAGAGAGATCAAGGACTCAGACTATGTCGCTCCCAAAGAGAAGAAGCCATTTGGTATAGACTGTAGGAAACGGGAAATCTAACCATGAACAAGGTGTGCTCCCACACATGATCCCTTTCTCATAGAGACAGTAAGTTAATAATGAAGAAAAAGAAGAAAACAGAGAAGGAACGAAGACGGTATGAAAATTGAAGGAAGTATAGTGGGCACGAAAGACAAAAGTCCTGAAGGCTTATCTATGGGTGATGTAACCTTGCAGCACCCCCTGGTGTTGCCAGTACCCATAGCACACGATAGACAAACCTAACCTGACCTAACCCTTTTGTAGATTCTTCACCCCCTGAAGGGGAAATGGTTTGAAAATAAGTTTTACATTTGCTTGCTTATGCATAAACGATGTTAGGGAAAAAATGTGCAAAAGTTTCAACGGAAAGGGTTTTGTTAAATCATAACGAAAATAGGTTCGGTAAGTAAAAAATTGCCACAGGCTTCATATTTCTTTTAGGTGCAATTGAAGTTGATATTTGGAAATGTTTTGGGCAGTGTTGACTATGTTGACCCACGTGGAATTTCGTGCGGATTTTTTTACTGCAGTTCGTTCAGTTCAATTTGCTCTAGCATGTAGTGTCACGTGTAAAATCCACGGGTAAAAATAAAGAATACAATAATACACCTCAAGAAGAAGAGTGAAAAATGTTAGTTATGCGAATCAAAAGTCAACTCACGCTAGAGATGAACTGAAGTTTATATATGTCCTGACATTACAGTACGTTTCAAATTACGATATGCCAAAACAGAACTCAGCCTCCTCGAGCGTAGCCTTAATATATCTGAATAAATGATCAAATTTTGTGGATTCGAGAATTAAACGACTTGCAGATGTTGTTCTTTGTATTTAATATACAAAATACAAAATTTAAAAATTTTAATAAGCTTTGATTAGAAGAAAACGAGGCTTCTAGAAACAATTTTTTAGTACATTCGATGAACACAACAAATAGTTAGCGATGATGATATTTTGACATCCATCTAAAAAACTGAAGAAAAAGTTGTAAAAAACTTTGTATATTTTTCTATAAATTGACACTGAATGATATTAATAAATCAGCAAACCATACGGATTTTTTTCCTTTTCAAAGTTGTTCTACCGACTTGCATTCGTTTCTTGCTTTGAAAGAAGCTTAATTTTAGATGTGCTGTGAAGACTACCTTAGCGACAGCCATAGTACATCTTCGTACTCAGTAAGTTCTTCGAAAACTTTGAAAGGAGGGCCAAAGAATCAACACTATCATATTTCTCGTTTTATAAAACACTGTGTTTAACATACTCGTATTTATATTGAAGACTCTTGTGCCTCGTGGAAATTAGAACAGATAATGTTAAGCATTCCATTCTCACTTCAAGTTGATCCGTATTACATACTTAGTCTAATAATACTGATAAACAAAAAGTTTTTGACATGGTGTTTTAAAAAGAGTTCTATTCAATGTTGGCGAGCTGACTCCAAATATGATGTCAGTTTTTGTTCAAAACATCAGATTTTCAAGATATGATATTATATAATTATAAATAGATAGAACGATAAATGGATAGATAGATAGATATGGGAATTGACAAATTTTGTGTTTGTGGTGAAAAAATACATGCACAAATGGTCAAATGTTTATTGTTGATGACTAAGTTACAGCTACGTAAACTTCCGTTTTTTCGACATTTTGTCATGCACAACATCTGGAACATCCCTCCTCAAGCACGAACAGTAGTCTGCCTTCATATTGCAGTCCCATCTGCCTTGGTACTGCTCTTCTACAACTTTAATGCCTAGATGAAAGCGTTCACCATGCTCTTCACTACCATCACCCAGGTTTTCTGGATAATCGCTCAAATCACTGAATAAAAAGTGCAACTTGATGCTCATTCTACGTCGAAGTTATTGAAAAATTAAAAGCAGTTCCTCCACAATTTCTTGATAGTTCTCAGATTTCATATTTCCAGGGAAATTCTTCATTAGATCAGAGAATTTAAAGCATTCCAAACTCTAGCCTCTACTGCATTAACTGTTGGGAAAAAGTGGTCATCTCTGAAGCGTGTCCTTATCTCAGATGAACCTAATACTCCTGCCTTTTTTTCTCTTTACTCATTGTTGGAAAGGTTGAGCATATGTGGTATATAGAAGCAGTCACCATTGGTATTAAGAGCTTTCACAAAATGTTTACTCAACCAAGTTTTATGTGTTGTGGAAGAAATACTCTACCTTTTTGCTCTGAAGAAGTGGAACACTGACAATTCTTCTCACCAGATGTCAAATTCCTCCTTGAGGGCTATTCCTTTTTCTCCCAGTGGCCTACTGCAACTCTACTGTCCCAATAACACAAGAAACTATGTGTAACCTCTTAGAAAGAGGAAGAGTGAGAAGATAATTCTTGGAGAAAACTATATAAATTTAGGGCATGGTGATAGCGCAAGAATGTGTCGTGATAGACTAAATATGAATCCAGAGTTGGATCAAAAACCGAAATATTAGTCTTCAACAGCTATAACTTTTAAAGCCTGAAACTCTTTATTTGTGGCCCAGCGAAATCATTGTCTTTCCTTAAAGCTTAGTAGTTGTTTATCTTTTATCATGCAACAGATCAGAGTCGTTTTACCTCGCACACATGTTTCCAGAAAGCTGGATGTCAGGAAGTCATAACAATTCAAATACACAAACTCTCTTACGGTATCAGAAAATCTCCCACCATCGTAAAATTACTACATATTCATTTAGAATATGAGTTTATTCAGTTGAAACCAATTTTACCAAACATTGCTGTCGCGATTCGGAGACAATTTTCCGCTATTCGCACGAATGCGCTCTCTTTCAGTGACTGGAGAAAACTTTAATAAAGTGGAGCAACAATGTCGTTTTGGAGATATTGAGGTCGTTTTCTTTTCTATAGACTCCTTCAATCTCATGTCATCTATTCTCCAGTTCGCCCTGAAAACAGAGACGCTCTCCACCCCGTGAGATGGCTCATCATTTCCCCCTAAATTGCTTATTTCTTCGGGCCGTTCACGACGATGTGTTCCGATCGCACCCAAACTCAAACAAAAATCCTCGACCCATTTTTTTTTCAGGTCAATCCTCGAGAAATTGATTAGAACTCCTGAGAAGAAAGGCGGTTAGAATTCCACTCAACAAATAATTGTATTTCCAACGTGGAGAGAAAAATTTTCCGGGTTGGGAGGAAGGAAACTACGCTAAATGTGAATTGTAAAGCTGTTGTTTCCGACGCGCTGCGCTGAGCAACATGAATAATTAGACGCACCTCAGTCATTTGTGGGATGAATTTGGAAGCGTATGTACATACAATATATTCTTGTTTGCTTAGGTAACTCATAATATAACTGAAGTCAATTCAGCAAGAATAATATCAGTTCCCAATGTATAAGTACCTACTTAATTTCTGTTCCGTTGGTAAAATGACTTTGAAACAAAAAAAATAAACGAACTGATAAAACTACTGTACCTTTTTCTAAATAATCTTATATTTCAGTCTTTCAACACGTGAATATCAATGTCAAACAATGATTGAACTCCTAACACCGAGGAATATTTTATCATGTAGAAACAATAACAATTCAATATACCTATTAGGTATAGCAAATGACTTGAATACCGCAATCTGAAAATATGAGCTTACCGAGTTATCCTTTGTGTAATCGTAAAAATTGTAATGAGTGTTGAAGGAAACTTGATTTTCTGCTATTCATGTTTTCATATTCGACCAAATCTGGAACTATTTTTGAGCGATATGATCTGAATACAAGGCGTAGAGAGTGATTTTCATAAAACTTATCGACAGTCTCAAGTGCAGGGGAATTCGAGCTTTTTTCTCGTAACGCTGACTATTGCATACACGCGAATGTTTTTGCCACGTTGTAAATAAAATGCAAAAAACTAACACGTCCGATTCCACTGTATGGCAAGAAAATACGCGTGGCATATGATTCGTAGAGCAAGAGGCTTTTATTACTTGTGAGAGTGACGGTATTTGAGAAAGCAGAATCAGCTTCGGGAGCGACCTGTTTGGTTTTATCGACAAAGGTAGGTGGTATTTGACATTTATCGCTAACGACAGAGCAAAGAATTGTTCTCTGTAGATTTTTTCAGCTGCGATGACCATCGGGATTGCACTTAATAACAGCACTCTGTAGAGACTCTCATATTTGCTGGTAAATCACCCGTTATAACTTTTTGAGCTGAACTGCTATGCAAGAAAATTGATGAAATGTCGTGTTTCAAACTCCAAATTGCTGCTGAAGTAAAACATTTCACAAGGTATTTAGGTAATTTTAGCGCTTTTTCACCTTCCGTACTCGACAAATGCTTGACTTTGTGTATGGAATTGCCCTGTATTTTTGTTGCTACTTTAAGTAATGACATAGTTATTTCAAGTCGCTCAAGTATAAACTTGCTGTGAACGAATGCCGAAGGCTATAGAAGAATCGAATGAAAGATGAGTGAAACTAAATAGGTGTACATCATCCCCTTGTTCCGTTGTTTTTCAACCTCGACTTGACTGCAATGTTGGTCATTGACTTCGTTCAACAAATATAATGATGCCCGCAATTTTTATTCAAATTTGAAGTTGATTCTTGCAATGTTTCTATGTCGTTTGTTGTCAAAAATGGTCAAAATTGTGTTCAATTTTTTGAGAATATTAAAAAATGGGAAACCAGTACCTACATACTCTTAGTCGTTTTACATCATTTCTGCATTAATGAAAACTTATTAGGCGAATAAAGTGATTAAAATAAAGTACTACTAAAAGCAAAGACGTAGAGGATACGAATGTGATTGCAACCTAATTTAGAAACATTTTTTTTACCCAATTCAAACACATGTGTGAGAACAAATTGGACGTAAAATTAATTGTGGATCCATTGAAAGTGAAGCATTCATCTATATTCATTCGCATTCAACTTCCTTGCAAAATATTGCTTCATTACAGAGCGAAATGTGCTCAGAGGGTGCGAGAACGCAGCTGGTATTATTGTAATTAAACTGGGGATTATTGCATCGACACTGTATGTAAACAAGTCGACTCCGTAGCTCAAGCACAAGCCTACTCGCCTCCTTGTCGAAAGGTCTCCGGTGCGTCACTCCGGGGTGCATTTATTCCCTTGGGAAAGGAAGAGCGATGCGACATCGCAACTGTGGGCCGTCTCCCCTGTACAATTAAAAAAAACACACAAGACGGTTGTAACTGCAAGTTAAGAAAACGTGAAGTTTAGTTTACTTAGAGGTCTTTAAACGGAACTGCACATAATTTATTCTCAATTCAAAGTGCAAAGGGTAAAAATACATTAAACTTGTATCGGAAAATTCATTTGGAGTATTCGTGCAGAATTTTTTTTTAGAATTATTTCGCGTCGTGACCGCAATTCACATCTCACCGTCCGACCATCAAAGGCGGTGAGTGCGGCTGAAGTTTTCTGCCCCTGCTTCAAGGGACCACTTAGGCACTCAAAGCACATTTACGGGCGCGCAAAAACGGTTTTGAAGGTTGGACTGGCCAGCGAGCACATGTCCAACAAAAAGCTAAGCGAGACTAGTGGAGTTACTCGTAACAAAGATAAAATACGGCTACATTTTTTCATTTAATTGTTAGCGCATGTTGAAAAACATGTCGCTCGAAAGAATTAGAAAATATTTCGAAAGAATAACAACAATGATATAAATAGTATTGGAAACAAAAGTTAGCAAACTTCAACGATAGTTCAAGAAACTAGATGCGTTGACTTTTTTCTAGGTGAACGAAAGAAAACACATTAAATGATTAGTATTTGTTATGAATTCGTAAAATTTGCACTCATGAACTTTTTAAAAAGTTGTTGAAAGTTTGGGTAGTCCGTTGAATTGTCATTGATGTTGGATTAGGGTATATCTCGTGATTGAACATTGGTAGCTGTTTTTCAAATTTTACTAAAACAAATTAATTTCGAATTTTTTTAACAATCAATATGAATGACTTATTCAGGGCCTGGACACAAGTATTTGCACAACCCTATTCATGATGTGGTTCAAGAATTTCGAGCTCTGGTTCACGGTAACAAGTACAGGTAGATCAGAGAACTTATGATTTCCAGAAAATTTAAACAGAACTGAATTTTTTTATTGACAACCAGAAATCAACTAATCTAAAATATGTATGTGACAAAAGTATTTAGACAAAATTGCTATCATGTTAAATAATTGTTTTTTATTGTACAATTTGATTGCCTTCCTTGAATTTTTCAGTGAGCTTCCTACAACTTCCAGAAGCATATTTAACGTGAACTAGTTACTATCGGCAAAATCATTAGCTCTTCAGATTTTGTTGAAGATGAATGCCCAATGAATACAGTACTGAAAGTCATGCAAATACCCAGAGCTATTCGAAAATCAATAGTTGGACTTTGTAATGAAGGATTAACTTATAGGCAAATTGCTGAACGTCTTATGGTTCCATACTCAACTGTTGGAACAATAGTTCGGAAGTATCAAGAGATTGGGGCAATCTGCAATCTACTAAGAGTTGGAGCGCCTCGCCAGATCACGAGCCGATCTCAACGCAGTATGCGGTGGAAGGTGACAAATGAGTCCCTGAAAACCATGTACAAACAACAGAAAAACTAAAATTACATGTGTTTTACGTAAGTCGAAAAACGGTTACTAGAGAATTGCACCCAAGTGGTCGACCTGCCTTCACTTCACGTAAAACTCTTCTTACAGGAATACATGTGAAGAACCATTTAACGTTTGCGAAAGACCATTGAGGCAAATGAATTGAGTTTTGGGAACGGCCCGTATAGTACGATGAAAGCAAAATTGAAACATACCGAAAGGACGCTCGCCTTGTTTAGAAGAAAACGAAAACAAGGGTTGTCTATGATCCCAAGAACACCATCCTTAAAGTCAGGTACGGAGGATTCAGCATCATGGTGTGGGGCTGTTTTACGGTCTATGGTGTAGGGAAACTCCACATCATTGATGAAAAAATGGATAGTTCTATGCACAAGCAGACACTATAATAGAACCTGCATCTGAACGTAAGAAAATTCTTTGGCTGGAGTAAGTGGATCTTTCAGCAAGACTGAGAATACGGATAAATTAACTGAAAAACGGTCCGCAAATGAGAAAATACGGGTCTTTTGGCGGCTTACTCGATCGCCTAACCTTAATCCCGCCGAAAATTTATGGTCAATATTCCAAACTCTTGTGCACAGATGAAATTTAAAAATCATGATAGAAGGATTATGTGCGTACAAGAATGGAACATGATACTCCACAGACGGAGTGCAAAAGTTAGTTTCCGGTTACAATAATCGTCTCTATGCTGTTATTGCAAGCAAACGTCACACCACTAAATTCTGATGGCTTGTTTTTAGTTTTAGCTAAATATGTCGCATACATTTTTTGGCTCTCTTAATATCTAGTTGCCAACCAAATCTAATTTGTTCTGTATAGATATTCTGAAAAGTAAATGTCCTCTGAATTACCTGTACTCTGTGTACAAACCAGAGCTCAAATTTTTCAAAGTACATGAAATAGAGTTGTACAAATACTTATATCCAGGCATTGTATTTAGCTATCAAATATTATGTTGTAATTTTTGCAAAACGGACAGTTTGGCAAGGGGCTCGACACAACCTTTTTTCCAATTTTAAGTATACGAAGTTATGAGTTCGATTTCTATGATTCTGAACTATTTTAGCTGGGCGTCTGACGTAGAAATTCTTTGATGAAGTAAGTAATGAAGTATTTTCGTGAACACTCATATTTCGACATTCTGTATTGTGGTGGTAGTTTGGTTGCCAACGCTGAGGGAAAGAAGAATATGCCGATTCATGTTATCGCAGATACTTTTCGCACAATTTGATTGATTGCGCGAAATAATATTTTTATGATTACTCTTGTAAAGATTTTCTCAATATCCAACTTACTTTTTAATTTAGTGACACATATCAATGATAATATTAGATTTACAGTCACATACACTAATAGAATCACGGCTCGAAACTAAGGCGTAATTTTGTTGTGCCATTCTGAAAGTGTCCTCATAGGAGTTTAATTTCGAGAACGGAATGAGGTCTGGGAAGGAGTAGCCCGTGAGCCCCATGGGAGAGAGCTGAGCGCGAATTGACTGCGCTTCGAGGTCATGTCGCGCAAAACAATTACCTATCTCATAAAGTCACTGCCAGGCTAGCCAATAAAAAATACATCATCAGATAAATTTGGTTTGTAAATCAATAAAGCGGGTTTATATTCATCTACTTAAAATAGATTTTTGTTAAATATGAGCCTTTATGGTACAACAAAACTGTTGTTCAGTACTAATAAGGTTTTTGTAATTGGGGTTATAAAAAATGTGTTTCGCATACAAAGAAAGAAAATCAACCTGACCTGAAATATTAAGTAGCACTGACGCGTTTGATCTGTTAAATGATGGCCTATATTCATGGATTTAAATGCTCTCAAGCAACTTATGATTTTGCTTTTCACGAGAGGATAACTTTTATAACCATTTCTTTATAATTATATTTGCTATATTGAATGATTCAGTTGAATATATTTGGTCAAATTGATTTTATTTTCCTGATTAATATGCTATTTATCCATCTAGATATAAAAACTACGTCGTTTTCTGATACTGATGACGAGTTTGTAAAGCAAACATATTTTTTAAATATTTCTACTCGCTCTAAATGTTTTATCATTGTGCTGTTGGAGTTTTTGGCAGCATAAATTTGTATTCAGTTATTCATTTATTACAGTATTCTACATATCTAGTAGCCTTTAAATAATATCTTATCGGAGTGCCACAAACTCAAAATTTCAGCCACTGAACTATTGTTCGCAATAACCAAAAATCGAAATTCAACCGACCTCATCAATGTTGGAGTTACTAAAAGTTATTTGGTACCACGACTAGAGTAACACGAGCACTTGACTCTGCTCGAGGCGCTCATGCTGAAATTCTGCTTACTAGCGCTCGGGTCACTGGCGCCTTAGACCCTCCGACTGTAGTAGCAATTGCAGAGCCAACGGTGGTCGCGACCACGGCTGCTACCGTCTATTTCCAGCCAGTCGTGAGGTAATGGTTGCCTTCAGTACTCGCGCCGCAGTCTATTGACAGTGTGTCGTGGGGCAGTAGTACCACGCTTGTCAGTGGCACTTACCTGCAAGCTATGAAGCAATTGGATGTACGAAATACTTGGACATGCTGTCACGATTCGCGTACGAGTATGATGAAATAAATGCTACGGCTCGCATGCGCGCTGTCGTGCCTCAAAAACGGGCTATGGGTTTGTGATTGGCCCATACGCAGCTTAAGGAGCGGGTACTTTAGGGGGGGTCGATGCCTTGTGATGACAAAGTACTTGCAGTGAAAGTTTATGTGCAAGTGATGATAAACTTACGGCTTTCGCGTGAATATAACGTGCTTTGCTGTACGAATGGATGAGGGATTAGGTGTGAAAGTATGTCAGGCGTGGACCTGTAGCAGTCAGGGGCGTTATGAATGTTATGAATGTGTTTCTAATTAGTCGCCGATGGGAATTGCTTAGCAGTAAATTTCCCCTAAAACTCATTATACCTTTCCGAGGCATCAATTACTCATTTACTGGCCAGTCGTGCATCCAGTGAATTACCAATCACTTCCGTGGAATAATACTCACCGTTTCACTTTTTGATGACTTTGCTCCTTTTGAATTATTGTATCGAACATGCATTTGATCCCGACCGGAGCTCATCGTTTCTCCAATCGGGAGTCGAAGGCCATGGTTTCATCAAATATTCATGCAATGCGAGCTCTCGAATTCCACGGCAGTGCCTTCGATACCGAAGGTATTCAAGCCACGGGTTTCTTTTTCCACATAAGCCTGATTTTAAATTTTTCGGTCTCGCCTGGACTTTTCTGAGGCGAAAGATCTACGAGGCTAACTCTGAGAAAATAGGCTTTTCGACCACGCGTTTCTCTCTCTGTTTTCGTGCACACGCAGCACTCATCATAGCGCAGAAAACACGCCACCCTAATCTTCCCCCCGAAAGAAATTATTCTCTCTGAAACTCCTATGTATCGTTTCCGAAAAAAATTTCAGACAACGTTGTGCACAATGCGCCAATGCTCAGAAATTTTACGCATAGATATCTTTGCGCGAAATGATTACGCCAACAACGAATATATATGTACGTGTACTTGCAGTTTACCTCTCAGCATTTTGTGTGGCAGAGTAGCGACAGAGCACTGGATTTGAAATTCTAGATGGAACTTTTCCTGCTTTTCGAAGGGCGTTTCGCATTACAAGTCCGACGCANTAGTTGACTTTTTTTTAACGTAGGTACGAATGTTTCTTAAACGACTTCTGTAACAAAGTTTCCTACGTTCAATCGTTCAAATTTTTCTGGTGAAACATTTTATGCCTCGTTTGAGCATGTGCAAAGATTTATTCCATTCGACAAATAATTTAAAATATCATTTTAAAGAAAAATATAATTTCACTTAGATTCTTTTTATTTGTGCACCGTTGGGAAAATCCAATTTACATGATATAAACAGATCATGCCTCAATGCCCAGTCTAACGTTTTTGCTGAGATATCTTCACAGTAATTTTCTATAATATCGCCTCCGTATAATAGCTCATTATCGACGGCGCGCCGAAAAAGTAAGGCTAGGCCCCTGTCAAAGCTGGTTTTCTACATCAGTTTAACACAGAGAAAGAAAAATATATCGGTAAAATCTCACTGAATTTGTGTTGGTGAAGGCTACAAGTTTTGTCTCGTGACAACGGTTTTTGTGAACTTGAAACAGGCATCCAATGCTCTATGTATATATAGGATGCTGGCAGCGTTGCTGGACACCGAAAACCATTGCTCGCTTACGCAGCATCGTATAGTTTATAATTTTCATTATTTTACGTATGGTACATTAGTTTTTGTGACTGAGGACTGTGAATAGCCTATGCATTCGCTTTCAAACGCACTATCATTTTTACGAATCTGCGCAGCGCGGGAAAAGTACACACTTTTTTCTATTCGTTCACATCTGCGTGCGCTTGAAACCTTTTGTTAAACGCGCTAATTTTCCAACTGCCACTGAGTGCAAATTCATTACGGCTCACTCGACAAAATGCCTAATTAAGGCCACTGAAAAGGTTGTTCTAAAGCCGCTGAAGCACTTCAGCGTTGATTCAGATTAGCTTGATGAACGCTTCTCAACAGAATAACTCTGGGCATGAAAAACAACAATTTTAATCAGTTCCCGCTGAGAATTCACGCAATCCTACGAACACGTCAAAGTTTAAGTTGTACACTTCTTGTGGAGGTGTAAGCATTAATCTCAAAAATTAGTAAAAATAGCTTTAGATTGTATCGGTTATTAATTATCTACTTAGAAAAAATGGGAGTCTTGGAAGACATCAGCGTCTACGCATTATACGGAAAATTATTCCTCGAACGTCGTTATATGAACGGATTACCCAAACGCAGCCAGTAAGTATTTAACCTAAAACCGTTAGTTAACCTCGACTATCATTAAACTGAGCTCTTGACTACTAATTGGCATATAAGTCATTACCAAGCCAGCCTTATGATGTCCAAAAATGCATGTGAGGTGCTCACTCTAGCAATAACATTAAGTGCTGGTTCTGCTTACGTCACAACTAATGAGATAGAGGCACCTCGCGTTAGTGAACACAGCGTAAGCAGCGTGTCCAACCGTGTACGACTATTAATTATTCGATTTGCTCAATGCATTTTAATTTACTGATCAACGGAATATTGCACGCAATAAAACTCAACAAAGTGTACCATAACCGTATTGTTGAAAAATTCGCTCATTGCTGAATTTTTCAAATTTTTCAATTTTTCAGTTGTATGATGCTAGCTGGAGAACCTATGTACATCATAGGACTTTCGTGATATTAGTTCTTTCAGCCCATGCGAGCTACCTTAAGGAGAATAAAACATCAAACATTTCGTCGCCACTCTTCGTGAACTGAAGAAAGAACAATATTCTTGAAGCGTGTATTTTCCGTCCAGTATAAATGGTGCCCCTGGGACACTTTTGCTGAATGATTTCTTTTAGTGTTGGTCTAACAGGGCTCAGAGGAGGCCTGTGCCGTCTGCCAAGGGCTTTGCGGCAAATTTTTAAAATCCAAATAAAGTGAAGAAAATTTTGTGTTCTCATCGTTATGATTTGAGACTCAAAATTAGAGTGAATTGCGTTTACGAGTGTTATTACTTATGTAGGGATATAACTATAATTCAATTTTTTTGTAACATAAATTTAGCGTAACTCGTAACTGAGACACTTCGCGGGTGAAACTTATATTTCGATATCAAATGCTCTATTTCAGAATAAGTTTAATATGAATTATTACTACTTTAATCAATAAACCTTCTCAGTTTCATTCACTGATGATGAGCTTCAACCAACCTTGAACGTAGGTGAGATTTAAGATTGCGCGAGAGTTTTCTCATGCCATGAAGAACTTATAAATAAGATATACTTTCAAAATTTGAAGAGAAATAAATCTGTAATTGAAGATTACCGTACCCTAAGATAGTAAAATGAAATGAAATCGAAAGTCGAGTACTGCGAAATAAGTTACACTCGCATCATGTCCGTAAACATTTACATGTGATATAAGAAATGTTAACTAAAGAGCGTAATATTGATTACCATTTAAGCTAAGAACGTGGAAGTACATAAATTAGCAATACTGCGTAGCTGAGCTGATGTCGAATTTATAGTCATATAATTTGTGAGGAAATGCTTTTAGAAAAAAATCCATGAGAACAGAGGCATTCATAAATAGCTGCTGAGAAATAAGTGAGGTCTAAATTTTTTCAAAATTTACACTATATTCTTTTGGCAATACAGGAGTTTTCAAGTTATTTTTTTGCAATATCATAAGTTAATGAGAGTACTTTGTGAGTTTTAATACACTTTTCTATATAATTGATTCTTCTTCAATAACTCTTTTTGTTCAGGGGGTATAGATTGTCAGTTAGATTATGAGTCGAGATGTTAGTGAAGATAGGGTTTAGTTTTATACTATTTAAAATATTTATTTAATGTGTGACTACCGTAACCTGCCATTAGGAAAATAGAAAACAAACTTCTAAAGTACTTAGGAGTTGGAGATCAATTTAGCGTTGTGAACCGGTGAATGTGAACCGGTGCACCACGGAAAAGAATTTGCTCTTGAATAACAATCGCCAATTGTCTAGAAAGAAAAAAATGTTACTGGAGCCTTTGCGGTTTTTCAAAAAACAAGTAATTCATTGAATATACTTTAACTGAGCAGTTCACTACTGTCTTGCTTTTCTTTTCTTGTATCGGGTAAACACAATTGCCGAATATCTGTAGGAACCAGATCATAAATAAGTGTACGCACAAGAAACTGTCCAACAAAATCCAATAAACAATAACCTGTTCTGAGGTAATTTAAAGAAAGTTACTTCACGAAAAAAATGGCATAAGCTAATTTATCCCATTTTCTTCGTAAACCTTTGATGTCAAAGTTGACAAGCCTCAAAAGTATTGCACAGCTAAGGCCAAATGCGTACGGCAAGCCGCCTGAGCGCGCTACATATGTCAGTTTGATGACACTCGAAATTAACTACCGAGTGATCAGGGAACCATTTACGAGGGTATGTTAACTTAGACAAATTTGCACGGGACTAAAGCTGGGACGATGGTTTTAGATCTTTATCGCTGTAATTTATGCAAACTCTGCCAATATTTTTTGCTACGAACGGGCTATTGATTTTTATAGTTTTTGGAACGTCGGGGGTAAATATTTTGAAGCGAAATTCTCGTCCGGACGTTCTTTGCATATTCGATTTTTGAGTGCCTAACTTCTTCAATTTTTCACTAATTTTTGTTAGGCAAAAGTTTGCATACTGCAGTGCATGTGCAGAAAATTATTTGGATTTAACATTCTGGTGAAGGTTTGTGAAAATTGAGGTGATCAATCATTTCAACGATATAATCTTGAGAAATAAGCAACTGCAGAGAACTTTAGTTATGATAGGTATTCTACATATCGTACTAAGAGAGCTAACAACATTCACTTTGAACGGATTGGCATACTTTCTTGTCGGTCGATAATTTGAATCCGTAATAGAAGATTAGAGGACATGCTGAAAACATCACCTTGAATAACTATTAGGTTAAAAATCTATAAATGGATTACGATTTGTTTTCAAGATGATAAATGCTTCAGAAAATTTTACTGTCGTTCAACGTGACGTAATTATGCAGACATTTTTTCCCCAATAAACCGAGAAAATTGGAGTAGTTTCGCTAATGCGAGCACTTACATAGTTTTGGTATTTATTATTGGCTCTCAGTATTTGGAATTACAGTCTCCAAAATTACAGTCGCATCTGTAATAAATCTTTGCTCTGTGTGCCTTAGCCAACTATTTTCCCTCTGGGGGAACAAACTTCAACATTAAAATGAATAAATACAATATTTTTCCATGAGTTCACGTGAAAACTCATACAATTTTTTAAGTCAAGAGGCATCGCATGAGAGATTGAACATTTTATATTAAAACATCACACTTCGTGTTCCGTCCTGGCCTGCAGCTGCTAACTATCTAGCGGAGTAACTACTCCTCCGTCCGTCATTTCTCAGTGACGAGACGTCAGGAATCTAAAGCGTTTCAGCATTTTCTCACCTGTCGCTAAAATATCAACGCTGAATCGAATGATTAATCGTTAATTTAGGGTCTTCAGAATTGGTACACCCGCCACTAAGCGTTGTCTATCCCTGTGCTGATGAATACGAAGATCTGCATTGTGCAATTAATGCTGAAGTTTTCAGGTTTATTTATGGTCGGTGCACAATAAAATCAATCGGAACACGGTGCCTACGGGTGAATGCTTGTATTTTAACTGTTCCTTGAAGGCTGCCGAATTCGAATTCGGTGGCATTTTCGTGCTCTGAAGTTAGACATGCCTTTGTCATATTTGCCTTTCCTGTTTAGTCAGCTTAATGGAACTTGAATTTATTTTAATAATACAAGTATGAGGATTCTCTGTGACCACAAATAAAATGAGTGTTGGCACAAACATAAACCATTACGCAACGCTGGTTCGTAGGTACAACGGTGGCCCAATGTGGAGGCAACGGATTGAATGTACTTGTTTATCAGCAGCCATTCGTTGTTGCAATTTTGTGGAAAGGAGTAGAGGAAATATCAGGAAATGAAGAAGATAGGCAAATGTTTTTCAGAACTATGAAATTATTGATATCACCCATTATTATTGAGAACGATAACTTCGATAGAAATTAATAATTGTATGCATGACGTTCAGTTAAGATCGTTACTGGACGGAGACAAAACTCAGTCCATTTTTACCCACTGCCCACTGCGTAGCGAGTGAGTTTTGGCGCCAAAGTTATTGATTGTTCTAGAATTTAGAGGCCAAATTGTCATCATTATATTATAATGCCTCGAAAATTTCGAACATCGTCATATATGAACCATATGCTCGTGCAAATGTTCAGAACTTTCAAGTTCATATTAAAAGACTATCACAAATCAAAAGTTTCTTGGAAATGCATCGTGATGTCCGGGCATACTGCGATATTTAGTCCTATGAAAAAATTGGTACTTCTAATGTGATGGAACCTCTAATTTCAGAAGAATTGACATTTTTGCGCTGAATCGCAATTTGGCCATTGACATAAGTACCTTTTAGCCTACTATGCTACAGAATTTAACTATTGGGAACTAATTTATTTCTTCGCAAAGTATTTGTGTGAGCCGTTTTCACAACTTTGCCTTCGATGGCCACTGTTTAGGCCCAGATGTTCGTGGAACTTCGTCGATGTTTATAGCGAGCATCAATGTGAAGGCGTTCGTTAGTTGCGTTCGGAAACGATCGGAACGACCCCAGTGCCCGAAAAATGCAATGGCCAAGTCATTTCTTTGGCACAAACACGAGCTTTTCTAAGCGCAGAAACAAAGCTTTCCGCGAGAAATCGATGACCGCCCACTGTTATCGGGTCTTTCCGTGCAAGACCAAAGATTTAACTCGAAGGCGTCCAAATTTCAGGGTTTCGAATCGGCCTCCAGATTGCCTGTGGACAATACGTTGCTCAGGACCAATTTAAGAGCTCAGAACGAATGGGATCTGAACTCGTAACATTTTATTTATGAAATATACGCTTTGAAACGGAGGCCGAAGTATTTCTTCACAATTTGGTGGGACATTCATTCAACCCATGCTGTGAAATCTGTCCAGTTAAGCAAATAAAGTTTATCCTTGTTAGACATTTACTGTTCATCGCAGGGCTCCGTTCCACTTTCATCGCTTTTTTTTTCAGTCAAAAGTGCGGAGGAATTGCGTTTGAAATGTATCATGAATTTTAATTTACGAGGAGTGTTTCTTGAGGTCGTATCGTTTTGACATTAAATATAAAGATACTATTTTCTAAAAAAATTGCTTATACCCAAGAGCTTGAGAACCGCGGTCTACTTTTCGACATAATTTACTCCAATGATAAGGCATTTATATATCGTTCGATTACATATCGTTCCCCGTCTCCACAGAAATCGGTCGCCTGATCTGCTAACTACTGCACTGTGGCCTTTTGACGTTGTAACCGTCACCACAGCACTGACTTCTAAGGTACTTCTTAAATACAGATACAAGTGGTAGTATGTGGCACGAGATCACGGCTATACTGAGGAAGATGAACTTGTTCTATAGCAAATGTCGAGATAACTTCGTGGGCTCGACAAGCCGTGTGAGGAGGGGCAACGTCGCGAAGTGAAATGTGAACGTTTTGTTCACATCTTCAAATGCTCTAACTCATTTTCTTTCAAATCCATTGATTTAGCATTTACTCGTTTTATTCAAATATTCTAATGACAAATTGTGGTAGTTTTACGCATCTAAGAATACACATAGAGTCGTTAGAATTTTTAACGGAGCATATCAAACACGCTCATACGAATGTAGTTTTACCCAGATGCTTTCGTTGAAGCTTCTGTGGCTAGCCAACAGTTTGCATATACCATTACGCTGCAACGTACTCCGAGACGAAATATGAAACATAACTCACTTTATAAACAGGTTTCGTAATACTCTATGAAATTAAAGTTACATTGATGAGTTTAATGGTACACTAGGTAACTTTCACTCTATAATGGTTGTTTCCTCTCATCAGAAGGCTTATCGGTACAACTTAATAATTCCTGATGTATCTGAGGGTAAAAATGCTGAAAATACTTTGCACACATTTAGGTATTATGAACGTCTTGTTTAGTATTTCTTCCAGATTTTTATCTGAGGTTTGAATTTATTTTATATTTATTGCCATTGAAATTTTACAGTAAAAAAATAACAAGTCTGATAACTGCTCTGCATTTGGGTTGTAATTCTTTTGAAATTTGTCTATTTTCGGAAAGAAAAAGGATGGGTTGACAAGTTCATGGTTATTGTCGAATGAAAACTCAATGCTAAGGAAAGGATTTGAACTGTGACGTTAAAAATTGCTCGAGTTCAATAGTGCTCGTGTCCGCACGAAATCTGTGCTTTGTAATTTATTCAAAACACTAAAGAAATTGGGTATGATATTGTAATTAAAATTTTGGATTACATTGTTATTCTCTCACCGCCGATATTGTTCGTATGCTCGTGAGAATTTCTTCTGATTCCTTTGTTTTATTTTCATTTTAAGCTCAACTTTTGTTCTCGATCTTACAGCTTCTCGATTATGCAAAGTTCATTCATGATGAATTTGCATCTTCTACCCCAAAAAATACTGAAGTTTTTCGGCTCGTATGCACTGGATTCCAACAAAAATCTTTAGCTGTCAGTTTTATTGGTGATGTGGTGCTCATTGAGACTCGTAATAACTCGCAATAACTCGCAATAGACTCACAATAACTCGCAATAACTCGCAATAGACTCGCAATAACTCGCAATAGACTCGCAATATCTAGCTGTCAGTCTTGTTGGCGATGTGGTGCTCATTGAGACTCGCAATAACTCGCAATAGACTCGCAATTTCGAGCTGTCAGTCTTGTTGGTGATGTGGTGCTCATTGAAACTCGCAATAACTCCCAATAGACTCGCAATTTCGAGCTGTCAGTCTTGTTGGTGATGTGGTGCTCATTGAGACTCGCAATAATTCTCAATGATGCTTCAACGCGTGCGTGCGTCATGAGAGCACTCTACATCGCCTGTCCAGTGCAAACTTTTTAAATTTTATCGCGAACATGTTTGCCCTCTGGCTAGAGGTAGGCACTTTTTGTTTCAGGACTAATTTGTTTCGGGACATGAAGGCACGTAATGCAATGCGTTGATATTCCGGAGTGATAGATTTTACAACAATTCGCCCCATATGCCTTACTCCGCGAGCCCGTTTCAGGATATATGTGAGAGTGCAGCTATCGTTTATATAGTCTCTTCATTTAAAGCATCCTGTATCTGACCAGCAAACTAACATGCTCAAACTATCGACCTTTCCTGCAGCAGCTTACAAATGGTAGAGGGAGAACGCAGACAACGCTATGACGTTCGGTTACCTTCGCGGCAGCAATATTTTTACGATGAGTGGGACGAGTACACGACTCTAATGGTTGGATGTTCTTTTATGATTGAATACTTTTTTGCTCATTTATTCACCTTACCGGATTAATGTCAGAGAAGACGATATTCTGCTGTTAAGAATATAACGGTCAACCCTTCCCACGGAGAGTATTCGAATACTTTCAACATTTTTTTTTGTTTCATTTTAAAGTATAATTGCTAAACAAAAATACGCTCTCATTTTCTTCACTCACATAGCGTACCAAGTAAGAGTACACTTGTAAACGAGGCGTCGTGGTATATGTGCTACTGCTAGTTATTATTATACTAATACTGATCATCATATGTCGGAGAGTTTCCGCTAACTTTGGTTACTAATTTTTTAATGTTCAATCCTTCTTCGAAAATTCCTTACGTACATTTAAAGAGCTTGCTCTATGAACTTTAGAGTATATATTTTATTTATGTTCGTTCAGTAGAGAATATATTCTTTGAGATATACGATGTAAGGCGATAAAATCGTGCTTTTAAAGGAGAGAAATTGATGAACATAAATAAGTGTTTAACACATAAAGTATCCACTTCTAATCAGCTTCATAAAAAAGCGGAATAACATAATTTTCTTACTTACATCGTATTTTGCAAATTTCTGTCCACTGATACGGAGCACAGGCGATTCCTCACTGGCAGAGTTAGCTAACTACTTTAACAAGTTGTGGCTGCCACGATTCTGCGTCGCGTCATTCGATATCGACCCGTATTAAGCCTGCATGTCCCGTATTAAGCCTGCATGTCCCGTATTAAGCCTACATAGCACATATTAAGCCTACATGACCCGTATTGAGCCTACTTGACCCATATTAAGCCTACATGACCCATATTAGGCCTACATGACCCATATTAAGCCTACATGACCCATATTAGGCCTACATGACCCGTATTAAGCCTACATGACCCGTATTCAGCCTACATGACCGTATAAATGTCTCTGACTTCGTGAGTCTCTGTTGGCTTCCTTATTGGCACCTCCGATCATTTTTTCCTACAGACATCGCCGTGTTCGACCAGGTTGCGCCTGTGGCTCATATCTGGGCGGAGGTGTTGGTCCAGAGGGAAGCCAACTGGGATGTGATCATTTTGTACGTGAGGGAGCTCCTCTGGCGTCATACTGTTCGTTAATCGACTCAATCTTTACACTGAATAACATAACTGTTGAGGTTCTAGGGCTTGATTCAGAGTGTCATTTAGTACTTGCAGGTAAACAAGTCGCTTTTCATGCTCATCAGCGGTCTTGTGAACGCGTGCAGTGCCTAAAGCTTGAGTGGCGCGCCCAGCTGAGGTCTAGGATTGCGTCGGCAAAAATCCACGGAGTCTTCGCTCCGACTTGGAATTTTGGCTAAATGTTGGGGTGAACTGAATAGTGGGGTGAACTGAATGGTGGGGTGAACTGAATGGTGATGTGAACTGAATGGTGGGGTGAACTGAATGGTGGGGTGAACTGAATGGTGGGAACTGAATGATGGGGTGAACTGAATGGTGGTGTGAACAGAATGGTGGTGTGAACTGAATGGTGGTGTGAACTGAATGGTACAGTGTTTGGCGCTGAACTTTCTTTGCAGCACTAGGTCGGCCTCGGCAGTGGTTTTGTGTTTGACCCCAAGTAGAAGGCTCAAGTCTTGTGATCTCATTTTGATAGCAAATGCACTGGTAGAAACGTACAAACGCTACTTAGTGAGTTTCAATCTGGGTCCCGCTACACTTCACTAGCAATTAGGTCTTGCAATATGAAGACACTGTTAAGGAACCTTGCTTTATATTGCAGTGCGGACCCTGTAGGTATGTTTCCCTCATTTTATAGGAAACTTTCTTATATTCTGGTCCCTAAGTTGCGCATTATTTTCAGGTGCCTGATCCGAAAGCGAAGTTCCCTCGTAGTCAGCGTGTTGCCAGAAAGTGTCAATTTTGTTAGATGTGAAAAATTCATAATTTTGGTTCTGAACACAAATAGCTTGTATTTATTCAAGGTTGTTCGAGTGCACCTGTAAGAGTTGTTTCTGGTGTTCGCTAGGATAGCCTTCCTGGCTCTTGTCTCTTGGCTATGTACACCAGCGATACGCTCTTTCACGGGAAGATACCATGATCAATATACCAAGGTCACAATGATCAATATATTATACCATGAATACCATGATCAATATATTATACCATGAATACCATGATCAATATATTATACCGATGACTGTACTTTGAATGGCTATTTCCAGCTCGCTTGTTTGGCGTACTGCTGTGACGCAGTCCGGAAATTATGTCCGTTGGTGTGAATTTAGTGGTGCTCGTGTTCAGCCTGGAGTATGAAACTGAAAACTTACAGGACCAAATACATCCTTTTGGGCCGAGTTCGTTCTCTTTTTCCTCAGCATACACATCTCATTCTCGGTGACACTGTGCCGCTAGAGTCCAACTCTTCTGAGATACTGAGTTTCTTTTTCGGTGAAAAGTTCACGTTTGAAGTTGTAATCAGGCACCGTGTTTTTCGTGCCTCAGGTAGGGGGGGACTCCTGCGGGCGGTCATTGGGTGTTCGGGGACATTGAGGTAGTCTTCAGATGTTTCTTTCCTTTCATCTTACCTGTGTTGGGCTTCTGCCGCTGCCATCCAGGCACTTTGGTCTGTTAGACAGACTTGTCAAATCTATCGTCTGTGTGGCCTGGGCATTTTGGTGAGGCTATACCTCAGGCAAAATGTTGCATACCTTCGTTTTTTCATAAGGTATTCAACAATATAGGATATTCGTCACATACTTGCATTCCACCATGAAAAAATTCTAGGGTGAGAATGTAGGGATCACGGCTCTCCCTTTCGCTTAGGAGCCCATTCGGTGCCAACTGCACACTTTAGCTGCAGTACACTTTGATAAGTTTGGAACCAAAGTTTACAGTTTAGTTGTTGTACAGTTTGATAAGTTTGGACCCAAACTTTACGGTTTAGTTACTGTACAGTTTGACATCCATTTGATTTTTAAAGTGTGTCAGTGTCACGCGTATAAAACAGTTGCAGAGCGTTGTGTGTAAATGTGAACATTGTCGTAAACACTGCAATGTTTGGGACTGCTAATAAAACTTGGTATATATTTTATGGAGCATCCTGTTTTGTTATCTTCCTCGATACTAATTTTTATCGTTATAGTAATATTATTCTTGCTGTAATTGTTATCGACGTTCTCAGTAATTCTACAATTGTCCTTGTGCGAAATAACAACTATTTCGATTTTAAATTTTATGTGAAAATAGAGCTATCAAACTGTGAAATTCACCCAATATTGTGATTCCATTTATCCCTCAAATGCAAGTATGGATTCTCAATGTATCCCATGAATCGCAGCTATTCCACTGAATTGATTCATCGATACTCTCTTGAATCGTCGCCCTGCTCGCAAGTTTGAGTTATAAGCAGACACCTTTTTAAGAAAGCATTACATGTTGTATTTTGAAGTCATGCGTCAGTTTCTGTTGTGGGAGACAGTCGCTACGGTTCGCTTGTTAGAAACCTCCTCATCAACTGTATTTGCTCGAAGATAAAAAATATGAAAAATAAGATAAAAAATAATGTGAGGCTGCACCACGAGAGGTCGATCTTCGCGGCAGAGATTCAAATTCTACTGCAGGAACATTTCTAGGAAGCAAATAAACGTGGCTTTAGGAATCACTGGTGAAAATTATGCTTTACGTCTAAAAGAATAAATCAATCATATCGAAGAGAGGTATTCCGTGTTGTCCATCAGTTGTCCATTTCAATATTTAGAAATGCGGTGTATTTTGCTTTTTCGGTCAGATGATGGAAATTCGTTTGTCTAAATCTATTACTACGATATAAGACAACTGCACCTACCTCTTTTTCTTGTCATCAGAACTGTTTATTTTTGTGTTACACTTTAGCGTGGTCTCTTTCTCAAATCCAAGCTATTATCGTTACATAAGTCCAAAGAATATCTACGACTTCCTTCCATGAGAATTCTTTAGGCAAACGTTTTGTTTCCCGTTTTGAAATACGGCTCTATTGCTTCATACGACAAGTTAAAATTTGAGACTCTTTTCCTTTGTTTCCGGCGGCATAGCGACCTGTCCTGCCTTGCATCTCGGTTTTTCATTCCTGCTTGGGCCCAAGTTTCACCGACATTCGAGACACAAAATTCCGACGGTCTCGAGTTCGCGATCGGCGATCTCGCTTCCTGCAAGGCGAGCCAAGGTGCGCCCTGCACCCCTGCCTCTCCTGCCTCTCGGCTCTAAAGAGTATTGGAAAGAGCGGAGCGTGCAAACGCATAGAGCCTATCCAAATTTATGAAGTCGTAACGCCTCGGGAAAGCAGCGCGTGCACTAAAGCTGCACACGTCTAAACTAGGGTATCTTTTTAAAATGATGCCGAGCGAAACTCGAAAGAGCGCGTCTTAGAAAGGAACAGAAGAAATCTCTTATTGAACTGACAATGTGTTTTAATCTTGTAATGAGTCACGAGTCAGAAATATTTTTAAGAACCGCGAAAAAGTGAAGGACCTGAGTTAAGAAATTATTTCTTCGACTATAAAACGATGCACTAACTGGAAGAATATACAAAATTTTAACAAAGGAAAGGAACAGAAGCAACTTGTTATAATATGAAATTGTACTTATAATCATTGCAATTTTTTAAAACAATTGTTAAATAGCTTAAGAACCAGAACCGTATTGATAGATACTTTTCTTTATAGTGAAACTATTCAGTAATTGTATGCAATGGCCTGAACTTGAAAGCTTTTTTCACCACTATGTATGCACTAATACTAATGAAAAATTGGCTAATACATAGTAATGGCTCCCGTTAATAAATCTATTTAAAAGCGATGAAAAATCCTTATTTGTAGGTGACCTTGCAATCGGTTTGAAACCTGAAGGCTATCTCACGTAATGGGGATTGCCCTGCTCAAATGTACTCAGTGCCTTTGTGGTACCTGAAATGGGGCTAATTACGCACCATGCGAGTTTGTTCTCATGACATTGCTGAATATTTTGGAAGTTAAACATTTGTCTCTCTATCAATTCACCGGCGTCCCACTGCCGTCACAAAAATAATAAATTCATGTGAAATGATGTGATTTTTTAGCCTTATCAACATAGTCCAACCTATAAGCAATACGTACCTGAAAATGCGGATCTGTGAATGTTCCCTTATCTTATTCCATCTGTACATTAATAAGTGGTTAAATGCAGACCGATCAGATAGCTATAAAACTAGACGTAATGTTATATGGTACAGATTATCACAAATCGATAGGTATTACCACCTTAGATACGAGATGATGGACCCGAACAGAATAATAATTTTTAAATTTAGGCCAGAAATAATTAATTACTATTCAAATTTTTATGCATACATGTGCGCATGTTTTAGCTACTTTTCGTTTGATAAAGAAGGGCGAATTCTTTAATTAGGTTCTCCACAATGATGGGAATGTCTGACGACTTTAATGTTAGTCATAGAAATGAGTTATTAATTAGACTTCCCTTCCTGTTGACGGAATTGATAAAGCTATCAACGACTGGGAAACCAATTTAGAATCGAGGTCCGTTGGCGGCCAAATAGAATGAGAGACGCTCGATCAATGGCGAGTGGAGCAGAGACGTCTCTGTCCCGAGGAGTGGCCGCCGGAACACTGTCTTGGGCCGATGTTTCCGCCAGCGAGGTGTGAGGTTCTTTTGAAAACGTCCAGGAATTTTACATTGATTGCTTACTGAAACAATTTATTCACATGACATTTTGCTAGCCTATCCACCGAGGAACTATAAGCTAAATGCGTAGCGAACGCACATCAGGACTCGACATGCCTTGGCGATCGTTCATCTTCCACGTGGAGTGTCTTATCACCGAGAGAAATGATCGCTTAGATTTATGCACCCGAGGGGCATAAAACTTTCCGTTTTGATAATTAATAATATGCAATATCTCGCGGAGGGAGAAGCTGCCTCTAGTATGTACTTAAAAATAAATCATTTTTTATGCATTCAATAAAACAAAATTACGTATTCGTGTGTATATTTTTTCAATACTGCATACTCCTATTCAGAATCTCATTTTATGCATACCCAGTCTTACATATTCGCGCGGCGTTAACAGCTTTGGATGCCGGAGCGCAGATTTGGCTGCTGAGGCGGCCAGCGCGGCTATTTTCGTCGTCATAATGCAGTAATCGCTCTATGATTCGGTAAGCAATTCTTCCACGTGAAACATTTTAAAATTATCAGGTGACTTCAACACAGTTTTCTCTTCGAGTTGAAGGCAAATCAATAGAGACGATTGATATTAAACTTAGAAAATATACATCGTTAATGTACTAGAAACAAAGTCCATTGTTTTGAAAACATGTGTTCAACTAAATTGCCCTAGTTACCCATCATAACTTTAATGTATATGGGTTCAGTCTGTGGGAGTTCGTATCAACCTAATTTCTATGAGGATAGAAGAGTTTATATGTTATTTTTACCATTTATTTGCAAAATTTATCATTGACATGGAATGAGGCTTATTGCAGCATGTACTTGGAGGAGAAAAATAGGTGACTATAATGAACTACTCACTTATTACGAAAGTATATGTTGAAGAGGGAACTGTCTTGTAAGATTAATTCACTAGTGAACTTATGGCACTAAAGTATTTGCGAGAATTACATACGCACCTGGGTGTGCTGTCAACTGGAGTAAGCGCTTAAACATGTCAAGGTGTGTAAATTTTCAGAGGGCATGAATTTTTGAATCCTAATGTACCCAATTTGAGACAATTGAAAATGCATCCAGGTGCCTAATTTTACTTATTCTCTTCTTTCAGTAATGTTTGTTTGTGTTAGGTTCAATGTATCGAACGGTTTTGAATTTCTTTTAGAAATTCAAACATGCGTTTGTCATATATATGACAAACATGCGTTTGTCATATATGAAACCTACGGGATTGTAGCAAACGCGATGGTACTGGTAAAGTGGTTCCTATGTATTTCATGCCCAATGTATTTCAAATCCTTGGCTTATGTGATCACTGCATTATTCAATGTTTTCTTTTTAGTTTGAGAGAAGACAATCTTGCTTCGCACGTGTTGGCGATCATTTTAAAAATTGTGTATAAGTAAACGGACTCCACATTTTTAGACTTAAAATATCGACAGTTTATGAATTCTACGACATGATCCCGATGATCCCTCAATTGTCCATTTACGTTCCGCTTATCATAGCTTGGCCAATGGTGTCAAACTAGTTCTGTTCTTACTCTGGAGAAGAAGCAGAAGTGACAGAGATGGTTGCGATGATCATTCCGTGGGCAGCTGAATATATTCTTGCAGCGACGTGCCGCGACAGAGAATTTTACGAAGGCGTACGTGACTCTCTATTACTGTGGACAAGCATTTCGGTCATAAAATGGGCACCCCGCCGGACCTGCCTCACAATTTTGCTAGCGCTACAACTATATTTTCTTGTTCGGTGTTGGCGGAGTGCAAGAGAGAATGCCATTTCCGTTCCTATCAGTATTAAATTTATACATCAGCCGCTTATGTACTGGAATCATAGAGCACATATATAGGGTGATTTTCAATGACAAAACTAAAAAGAATGTTCATCAACTTTCATTATATCTAACGGATTTGTAAAAACTGTGCATCTATAAAATTCTGGAATGCTAAATTTTATTTGGCATCATTGTAGTTTAGGGGATACCTAACGGGAAGAGTTTACCGTGTTGGGTGATTTTTTTTTTGCAAAAAAATTCTGAGATTTACAGTTTCATTTTAATAGTATTTAGAAGACGATATTGTTGATGTACGGAGGCCGTTTATTACGGTACTAGTGAGTTCTGGTCCAATTTATCGGATTTCTCCTCGATGGATGCTTTCAGTTCGTGTAAATCTGTCGGTTTACCACGGTAAACAATTCCCTATTAGAATTCCTTAGAGATACAATGGTGTCAAATAAAAATTGGTGTGCTTCAGAATTTCATAAATACTTAGTTTGAAAAATCCATTCAATATAGTAGAAGTTGCTAAAGATTTTTTTAGTCACGTCATTACAATCCCCCTGCATAATACTAAGAGTTTATATCTGTCACCAATAAATTTATGTAGCCGATTGTCATCGAATTATTTCAAGAGCGAGAAGTTTTTCACCGCAAGTTTTGGTGTTAAAGAGTGCTGGACATTTTAGAGCGAGTTTTGGTGTTAAAGCGTGCTGGACATTTTAGAGCGAGTTTTAGTGTTAGAGCGTGCTGGACATTTTAGAGCGAGTTTTGGTGTTAGACCGTGCTGGACGTTTTAGAGCGAGTTTTGGTGTTAACGTGTGTGGGTCCTTTACTAAGCAATGACATGATTCGTCGATGTATATGTATGTGCCATCATCCATCATAAACATTGTGGTTCACAACAATGACATCTATTTCTACCGAGCTTGATATTGGTCAGGACTGGTGATCCTTTAACTGTGGATTTGTAGATTAGAATTTTGTATTCATTTGTCACTTTTTCTAAGATTCCTAGTCCTGTTTCAATAAATTGCTTTGATTTATTTCGATAAATGCTGTTCGGAGATTTGTCGCTGGTCCTCAATGGGGTCGGCAAAGGATAGAAGTAATGTAAAGGCACCTCAACATCGACCAACATCGACCACCTTTATTTACATCACAAATTGCAAGTGATTTTAAATTAGAGTCGATGAAATTTTTAAGGCCTTAATATGTATGCTCTGGCTTCTGAGAGCGATGCCTTACGACGTTATAATGGAGGGAGAGTGTGAATTTCATTTATCAGTGCTATTAAAAAATCATTTTTTGTAAGAGTGTAATCATTTGCATAGTTCACTTGTCGCTACTTCTTTCATAGAAGTTTACTCTTTGTCACAGGAACTCTGCACTCATATTTCTTGGCTCTACCTAATGCATGATAAAGTTCTTCAAGAATTCCAGTTCAATAGGAAATAATAATATGTTGGTAAAGAAGCAAATAATGTTAGGATATTTTGGAAGCAATAAAAAAATACAATGTTGGGGCTCAAAATAGTTTTCTTAATCATTCAGCATTGCCTGCATATAATTGACGATTGAGCTACAAGAAAATACAAGTTGTCATTTCTGAATTTGGTCTAAACATACTCGGTTGAGCAAAAGAAAAAGCCTTCCCGCTCCAAGCTGCAGGTCGCATAGCGAAATCTACCACATTGAAACGTTAATTAGCTTCAAGGTGGCCAGAGTTTACTGTCAAAAAATTCACTCAAGTTTTTTGTGCACTACTTCTGAGTGGCAGTGGGATAATGAGCTGACGCCTTGTTTTATAAACGAGCATATTGATGTTCTAAAATTTCTGGCAGCCAAAGTAGCACTTCTTGTAGGGAGATTAGCAGACGTACTTGGCGGCTCAGCTTAACTCCCTTATCAATGAAGGCCACTGGAGATTTAGATCCATTTGATAAAACTGCAGTCACACCCCGACAGAAAAAAGTCTTGACGATTGAAATGGGTTCTTATTTCTACATGGATGTTTTGTTACCTTGCATACACGTTGTCACTGAGGAAATTCATGATTCGCTGTTATGAAATGAAAGAAAATCTGTTCATTTTATGGCTTGAACAACTAATTCAAATCGAAGAATAAGTCCATGTTGTTCACATGGTATGGCTTTGTAAAATGATTTGAAATGTCATGTACAAATGAGAGAACCTGGAAGTTTCTATCGGAATGACGCTTTCGAGACAATACTTTTCGTACGTGAAACTTGAGAGCAAGTCATGCCAACAGTTAATAAAAACTTGCAAGTCGTTCATTAGTACATCAATTTTGGCCTTTCGATTGGCAAAAAAGCCATTGCCCTGCATCTAGTATAAAAAGTCATTGCCCTGCATCCAATATAAAAAGTCATTGCCCTGCATCTAGTATAAAAAGTCATTGCCCTGCATCCAGTATAAAAAGTCATTGCCCTACATCCAGTATAAAAAGTCATTGCCCTGCATCCAGTATAAAAAGTCATTGCCCTGCATCCAGTATAAAAAGTCATTGCCCTGCATCCAGTGTAAAAAGTCATTGCCCTGCATCCAGTATAAAAAGTCATTGCCCTGTATCCAGTGTAAAAAGTCATTGCCCTGTATCCAGTATTGTTGTGCTTCGTAGTCCGTGTGCCGCCTATGCACAAGCTCGGGTTCCTGTACAACTCGAACTGAACTCTATGTTGAGAAACGTTCTGAATTGAAAACTTTATAAAAAATTCTCGTGTTCTTTTCGTGTGTTAAAAATATTCGAGTTTGGTGCGACTTTATTGTTTTCCAGGATTTATGATAGCTATAAATGAAGTGTCAGTTTCAATGAACATCGGCGTGTAAGGGATGAAATTCTTTTGTGCAGGGAGCTCGCAGGCCTTTTGACTTATTGCCGCAGTCCGAAATATTTATGATTTAAAGTCACAACTACGACGAGAAAAGCTCTACTGAGTGCTCACGAAATTTCTTAATAACATGTATTCGCCTTCTATGAAGTGAACATAGCACATGAATTCACTGTGAATTGAAGGGACATATTCATAACAGAGCGGCCTTTTATACAACCGTATTGTGCTAAACTTAGACTCATTGCACTACAACGTATAATCCAACTACATGATTGAATCCGTGCATAAAAACATTTGTTTGTCAGATTAGAAACGGCTGCCTTAGATAAGCGCATCGAACACATTTGCACGCTGCAGAGTTTATTTCTGGAAAGGAACCACGACACAAACTATCAATCGTACATTTATTTGACTCCCTATGCTGACTAAATATTTACAAAATTTAAACTATTTAAAGTAAATTTGATATATGGAGTGCGTGCGTCAAACGACGTACAGATTGCGTGTTTTTCAGCCATAACCCACGGTGGCGTCTACTGTGCTCTGCACGAGGTGGCTTATGTAACCTAATAGAATCATAACCCTGGGCATACGCCTGCAATTTCAGACCATAAAGGTAATTGCATTCAAATGGGATTCACGGTTTTCTTTCGCTGAATATTTAATGTTAACTTGCACTTTCAAAACTTCATTACAGTCACAGAACAATTTACTGCTGTTAATCCTTCATTAGCGGCAGGTTGACCCTTCGGTTTATTTTTTTCTTTACTGTTTTTATATCGCTGTTTTTCTTTAAGCTTTTGTTTAGTTTTACGGTTGATTAAATCATTGGCTTCTGTTTATCGCTTTTACCGTCAAAATTAACTGGACTGAATTTGAATCGTTACCGAAGAATTTTATGTTTTTTCTCATTTCACGTACACCTATCCTAAATTAGTCTTGTCTGAAAATTAGCCTCCTTTTTATTTTACTTGGTCGTTGAATGATTTTGTAACTGGCCAACCACAGTACATTAACATGCAGGCTAATGTGATAATAATAATTATCGATTTCAAGAAAAAAAGGTCTGTTCATTTTTATTATACACACACCTGCAATTCTTTCGAAACGTTTACGGTTGTACTTGTACTTCATTATGCTTTTCGGATTCCAATTGTAAGTGCACTGAATGGTTGCGGACGTGCTGCACGTCTCTGGTGCGCTCCAACATCTGCAGCATTACCGGGAACTGTCACAATCGAGGCGACGTGGCACACAGGGCAGCATTGATCTGCCCTGTACGCTTTGCAGAGTGGAGTCATACTTCGTGCTGTTTTCGTTGCTCACGCAATGATGCATGGAACTTTGTTGCCCACGTCATAATGCTTTAGGCATCATCATTGCTTTGGTCTCTGCCCATCCACTTTACCTCCACTTTAACGACGTCGTGCGCATGAAAGAGGGCAGAACGGATGGTGGGTTTTTGTCTTTCCTGTTACTTTACTTTATGCTACTTCTCTGAGCTCTGCTGAGTGGGATCGTGAGTCTAAAAAAAGCTAGGGTATTTTTGTACTTCACTTACATCGAAGAAATAGATGTCAGAATATCCTTGGATACCACGAAAAGCAATTTTTCAACGCGAATCAGGAAATTGAATTATAAAATGTTGTCGAGAGTATTTTCTTCAGAGAGTCTCGTTATTTTAAATGAAACAACATTGCAGTTTTTTTAACCCGTTGTAGTCTTCGTTCTGTCAGGTGTAGGTAACAAGGGAGACGCTGGCTGCCGAGGCTCGTTTGGGCATGCCATGTTCGGTGATGCGGGCTGGGAAATCACTAGAAACCTTCATGAATTTATTATTTAATGAGACCATAAACTTATTGTTTCCTTAGTGCACGATGGTGAAGTAGGATGAATTTTGTACCTGATCAAAGTGGAGTGATATTTTTACATCCTGATTGTCAATCATCATTGTACATTTATTGAGAAAGACCACGGCACTACTCACTCCAAAATTTGGCTTACTTCTCTTATTTCGATAATTGGTAAAAGGAGAATCGGGCAAGAAATGTCCTTTTCCTTCCGTAAAAATGTCTGTTCCTAGCTGTTGAAATTCATGGTTGTACATGCAAACATAATGCCCTGAAAAATATTTAAATTTCTATGATTTTTTAAATTTTTAACTGTTAGTTCCGAACCAGGCCGTTGAAGCAAACAAAAAACCTCTTCCCCTATGTTTTTCTTGAACTAAATAGCATGAACAATCGAGTCTCTGACCAAAGAGAAAATTTCATAGATTTTTTATCGTACTAAATAATATGGGAATTAAGATTAAAAAACAAGTGAATGTATTTCAATGAAAGCACTTAGAATTTTTCCTAGGCTTATGATACGCAATATTTACATAACGAATCAATTGTGCGTAGAATTACTCGGAAATTCTAGTTGCCTCAAATACAAGGGTAAGTAAAGTAAACGTTGGACTCTTAGCAAACATGCAGTAATAGTTATGAGAGACATTCAGACTGTAATATAAACTTGGTGATACTCAATAAATATTTTCTTGACAAGTTTATGTTCGTTTGAGTGAAAGACCTTTCGAAAGTCTTTCAGTTTTTCGGGGCTATAAGAATTTTAAGTAGAGACTACTGGGCTTTTTGCAAATAGTTTCTCCTTTAATACAATCTCAGCATGATTATCGCTGATAATTTTCGGTGCTAATAATATTCATTTGTGTTATGTTTGCCGGTCCGAACTCTTTAACGTACTTTGTTGACACAACTACGGTCCAGCGAGGGCTGAAAATTGATACTGAGGGTCTCATTTATGACCTACAAACCCAGCATTACAGCGGACATAAAAGCATGAAAACTCTCCACTGAAAGATTAGGGTCATCCATTTCCATTTACCTAACATTATTCATGGTGAGACAGCTGGTGATAAAGTCATAAATTTGTTTTTTCACCGGAAGTACATACTTTTGAATTTCAAGTCAACGTAAAGTTATCTGTTTCTGTATAATTTACTATGAACCAATTTTTTACGAGAAACATGTCAATATTCGACTAAAAGCGTGGTTTATCTCAGTCTAGGCATGGTCATTAACCCTAAATAGCTATTTGCGAGCTTTATAACTCCATAAACCAACGATTTGGGGCTTCAGTGACAGACTTTAAAAGTGCCGAGAGACGACAGCGTTTGGCTACTGCATCACATTACGTACTGCCAGCATCCTCTGAAGCGTGTGGTATGCGAAGGATAACCGTCAGATGGTAACGATCGAGGCTATGGGCTTGAAATTGGTTTCGTTTTTTAGAATTAGTTTGCGATAAAGTTAACGAACCCTGGAAGTCGATATGCTTTGCCTCGCATTTCACAAATTTGATGAACAAGGAGAGTAGTACTCGCATTGATTATTAGTATCACTAGAAAATAAACATACAGTGTGAAATCTTCATCGCAATTGACATCTATGTTGAAGTGTGCTCTCGTTGTCTCTGGTTGTTGTGAGTCGTAATTTAGGAGCTGACGGCTAGGCTGGCTTTTTTGAGCGAAACTTGTCCTGGATTGTCGTTTCCTGTGCCTCTTAAATATTGGAGAAGAAGTCAAACGCTTTTTGTCAGAAAGAAGCGCGGACAGTTTTAAAACAACTACAATTAAAAATCAAATTTTTGACATTTCATCTTGAATGTTTGCCATCATTGTCTGTCTCACGTAATATAGTGGAAGCAGATTTCAAACAGTTTTAATGTTTTTTTAACGGATTGAATTCATTTATATAAGATATCGTTTTCTTCGCATGCCATGCGCAAACTATGATTATTCTGCAAAATCATCGACGCGTACGTTTTTTGCATGATTTCAGTATATATAAATACACCTTTTTGTATCGACGCGCTTTTGACAATTGTTCGACAAGTGACCAAGAATTGCGCATAATTTCTGCACTTCAAAGGGCCGCTTGCTAATGAAATGTCGAAAGACGAACCTGATGTCAAAATGGAAAATACCCATGCTAGTGGAACCCGTGATAACCTGCTCTTAATACTGCTGCATCCTCATGTAAAAACCACTTCCGAGTTGAGCTTCGACCGAAGATTTTCTTGTCAAAGGTAGTGAAATTACTTGCTTGGAAAAGCTTGGAAATTCATCATTATTTCCATCGTAGTTGACGGTATAGTTTTCAGCAGGTGACGATGTATCAGCCGACAAATGCCGACACTTTTATTACCTATTTAATAAAAGTGAATTCGTACTACGGTTGGTTTTCTCGGACTGTGGCTTGTCATGTTTATTATATTATTTTCACGACTGATCGGGTTCGGTTGATACGCTGCCACCATCAGATTTTCAAGGCTCTAGGATTTAGAGCAGTTTTAAGAATGGCTGGGCATGAATATGGGCATGTTTTCATTTTTTTTTTGTCGCAAACAGTTATCACGGGCATTTATCATTTATCAGCTGTAACAAACGTATGCTCATTTCCAAGAGATTGACGTGATAATAGGATATCTTTTTTAACCTTTTATTTTCAATCGAATGCGAGATGTGTAATACGACTCTAAAGAACCGAACTGTAAGGCAGCTTTTCAACGTTGCGATTAAGAATTATGCGGAGGCAAGCCGGAATTGTGAACGCAACAGCGGGTCAAAATACGTAACCTCCCCTAAATTCACAATTAAACTGGGTCAAAGAACATTAAAGGTTGACGTGTGGTAAATTATCTCATAATAAATGAGTGGAACAAATCGTAGGAATGAAGATGCCGTGTCTTACATGAAGAACTTCTGGGCACAGCTGAGTTAATAACTGCAGAGCGAAGTTTCAAAGTGAATGCGCTGTCGTTAATTTAAACGTTCAATTTATAAGTGACTGCGATGTTGCTAATTCAAACGTTCAATTTACGTGAATGTGCCGCCGCTATTTTAAGCGTTAAATTTTTAACTGAATGCGGTGTTATTAAACAGGAAGTCCAGCATTTACGCAAAAATGACGATTCATGTCACAGAGCCAAATTCACTTTCATTTAATTGATAGAAATATGAAGAGTAAAAAAAGCATCTCGCAAAGAATGCCTCTCACGATGCCGACAGAAATCTTTGACCTCTGTGCCTTGGTAGATCCCTGGCTCAACTGGCCTGAAACTGAGCTCGGAAGTACCCGAAGCTCTCGTCTCTTCCGAATTTTGAACAATGCTGCAATTTGTTCGTAATGGTCTCACCACCATCACGTTAGAGTTGCCAGATTTTGCCTCAGGTTAAAATGAAAGTTTCGTTACATTAAATCATCTGACAATGCTGAAAAAATTTACTCGGATATATTATCTTATTCGTCCAAGAAATTTTTCTTTCAGAGAATAAGTATCCTACTAAATTAATATGAATCAAAAATGGTGTGGACGTGCAGGAAGGTCATGGGAAGCATCGTTTGAGTGGCTAGAGATCGTTAGTTGAAAGGCGTCTGATAGAAGGGCGTCTCGTCGTTCCATGCAACCCATGCAGCCCTCCTCGGCTGGCGGTGAATGTCAGGCCTTGTTCCTCTTCTGTTGATCGTAGATTCATGATAAATTGACATTCGAAATAGCGGTCATGATATTTCCTTGGAATCGACCAAATGAAATTAAAATTGATACTCTCGCACTATTCATTTAGACTTATGCTTTCGAACTTGGTGTATTCGCGCGGCATATACAACAGTCCTATTTCGTTGGGGCTGGAGGTCGTGAAAGTAGGGCATGCTTCATTAAAACAGTACACATTGAGTGCGTGAAGGTGTAAAATATCGAAACTGTCTTTGACATCTCATTTCTTGTTTGCCATTTTATTTAACTCCTGCCGAAATATGAAAAGAAATCATTCACACAACGTTCATGACTTGCCCATGTATGTAAAATATCGTTTGTGGTGGCGCAGTCATCTATAGTAACTGATTTCTATGGGGCGATCGATACGTTCACATTGAATTGTCATACCATTGAACATGGACAATTTGGAAGAACTCATATGACATAAGGTAAAAATATTAGTTACGGTTTAAATAGTACTATGTGTTTCCGAATCCTGGCAATATTTTTTAGAGTTAGAGGGCAGGTTGATTTTTCACGCATCTGCTATTGAAAATCAACCTCACAGGCATACATCGAAGGTACCTTAAAATTCGCCTAAGCCGACTGTAAAAATATAAGGCATAATGTTTGGACTTTCATCAATAGAAAAAGTCCTTCATAAGACTTCCAAAAGTATTTAAATGCCGCAAACATAAAAAAATATGGCAGACGATGAGTTAGGCCGCTTTACGAATTGGTGTCGTGGGTCTTTTAGAGCTATGGTTCGAAACTAGATGATAGGGCGAGGCGGCGTTTTTTCTAATGTGTCACGTACCAATTCTATTTCGTGGAAATACTAATTTATATCGTAAATGATGTACGTATGATGAAAATTTGTTAAATGATGATCGCTTTTATTTTTATTCGCTTTGTAGACAAACAGTACAATATCAAAACATATAAAACAGGTTCCGGCAGCTGATGCCCTGTGTACCGTCACCGGTCTGTGGACTACCTACGAGTGGCACTGTCTTAGAGTAGCTGAGCGATGCTGCTTAGTTTCTACTCGATGATTTTTCCATGTATTCTTAGTGTGTGAACTCCAAAAAGCTCTGAAGATGCGTGAAAGTGTCATCATGATGGAAAGAATCCATCCCCTGCTAATGTGTTGAAGCCTAGTCAATCTACGGTAAATCAGACTGAAGGGCATGCATAAATTGGGAATACTCTGATTTACTGCATTTGAAGATTCATCAAGCCTGAAAACCTTGCATTCGTAGCTACTGATTTAGCGCCGTTAGTGGGTAAAAATCAATTGCGGCTGTAACAAGGCTGGGTGCGTTGAAGTGCCCGCATGATTTGCTGCCTCTCGTTGCTGATCGACTATTGTCCATCACGCGTGTGGCGCAGGACGACACTTTCTGGTGACACGCCTCTATCATTTCAAGCTCTGACCGCACAACACCAGGCTAATGACGGTCATCCTGCTGAGGCTTGTAGAGGCAGAGTCACCTTACACGACTTCCTTGCCTGTTATCAGAGGAAACATGGACCTAATTCTACCTAACCGAGTAAGGGAATCTTTTTTGCTGGCTTGTCTTAAGTGGTTGACTAACCAGGCTAGATCTTTTATGAATCAGACAAATTCATCTCACTGTTAGCACATTTACGAAAATAATCGACTACAGCTATCAGCTGACTGAATTATGTACTTGAGCTAAATTGGGATAGTAGTCCTAAAATTCGGCTAGTGTGTCCTGGAGTGTGAATTGAGTCTGTCTTCATTATCAAACTTTGGATACCTCACATTTGTTATAATGAAGGCTGTGGTGTTTTCAAAACTTTTTTACTAAAAGCTGGTACATTTCGTTGCAGGTTCCTATTATTTAAATAGGTAGTAAGGAGCCATCAAATACTGTAGCTACCAGCTTTTTCTTTTTCTTTTTATTTTATATTTATTCATGCACGGTTAGCATGCGTAAATAACAATTTGTTCCAATGCAGTTGTGCTCCTAATACCTAAATTAACTTTCAGCTCATAGTCTCATCAGTGCGATCCTTTGTGCGAATTTTGAAGCCGCTGGGATATTAAAACCTAAATGTCATCTCATCGCAGGCTACATAGTTTTACAATTTGAGTTTTTTTAGAATCCTTGATAGAAACTCAATGCTTTCAACTTTCGATCGGTTTATATTCCAGCTTATATTAACCCGATTTTATGTTTGATCCCTAACGAATTTCCCCAGCTTGCTGTACACAATATGTTTACTGTGGGGTATTACAAAAACAGAGGATTGCAATACTGAAATAGATGAATATTAAACAAAAACTACAGTTTGATAAACGGATAGACTTTCAGTTGCAAAACTTAAACACGATCGACTTTTTCTTTCAAGCTGAACATTTACTGTGCGTCATCATATCACGGGCGCATTGCATAGGAAATTTATTATTACTGTGTCATTATTATTCATTATTTATTTATTTATTATTATTATTTATTAAGGAAATTTATTACTATTTATTAAAGACATGAAATATCTGAGCTTTCGATGACCACCATTTTTCTGTTACAATTCATTTTAAAGTTATGACCACAATGCCTCACTGCATCTCAGCCCTTCCTCTCGGCCCCTGAGAACCTGGACCACAATTTCACTGTGCCATGCGCGGTTATGACGGCGGCTCAAACAAAAAACTTGCCAATTAATCCAGCATGAGATCTTAGGTAAGCTCAGTTATAGCTTTTATACTCGACACGGACACAATGCATTTTTATTGCATAGTTGTTCCGAGGCTCCACAAGACGTAAGCGCAATTCATCGAACATAACTTCAGTGATTTACGAGTAACGCCGTGCAGTGCACGCTCTCCATCAACTGATTCCAATTCCTGGTTATTTATACTCCGAGGTCCGTGCTATGCGAACATAAGGAGAATGGGAACCCATGCAGTCTTCGTCTTACGTAATAACTTACCGACACGGAGTTGGTTGTGTTCTTCTTTCCAATGAACGAATATTTAATAGATCGTAGCTAAAATTCATCGGAAACTGATGTTTGTGTATGAAAAAAAGAATTACAAATTATCTGCTAGGTATTGGGCTGCATATGCAATTCATGCAGTAAAGGGTAGGGGAGACTATACACAGGTCTACCTACTCGTGCGTCCGGGCTGCTGAGTTGTGCTTGTGCGTCGCATATTCCTGCCTCTCCTACTTGAAGTTATTGTAGCTTCCCTAAGGAACTTTTAAATAATAACTTAAGTGTTTATTCGGGCGGATCCTAAGATTAGAAAAAATATTGCATATCTTCCGGGAGAATTAGAAATATTTAGTCATGATAACGATGCCGAGCAAGTTGCACGAAATTCTCCTACTTTGAATCAAGAAATTGATAACTGGATGTTGGTTTCCGAAAGTCAACCTCAGTTTTTTGTAGAATAAAGGCCAAGTTCCAACGTGCACATAACGTGTTTTGATACTGATACAGTGGTTCACTGTCGTTTCCATGCATTCGAGAATTATTGAGTTATGGATATCGCCTGGAATGCAATCGTAAACTGACGAGACACCATTTTTTTACCGATTAGAGTGATATAAAATGAGTGTATTAGTAACATATTCAATTCGTTTCTACCCCAGCTCTAGAACTTTTACCAACTAATACGCAATGGAAGTCGTTAGTTCAAGATGGTTGACTCCTGTTGAAGAAGCCTTTTGAGTTAGTCTCAATTGCCTGGTTGTTATAAGAGCCTTTACTGAAATATAAACAATATGTTCCTTCAACAACCGTTGTGAATGAGAGAGTAATCTTGAGTTTTAATAATAGAAGATAACCCTAACAATATTGTCTTACGTTCGTCTTAAACTTTGTTATTTTATCCCCAAAGTGCAAACCTATTTCGTTACGTTTTGACTCTTCAGAAGCACGTGGTGATTTTTTTCTCTATATTTTACTCTAATGAATTTCCATTTACTTTGTTTTCTGTAAGTGAGTGATGGGACAAAATTGGTCTCGTTACTTTTCAGATCATAGTGGCTCTAAAACTCTTTTACCTGTTCACTTTTCCTGCTAAGACGCTCACATGTACTACTGTTCATACTGGAAAACGAAAAACTGATTGCCTGGAAATGATGGCCTTAAACTTTGTTGCATGGCTCTGCTGTTGAAGTGGTATCAATATTCTGAGGAGAGAAATGTGCGGCGTCAGTTTTGAAATGTTGCGATGTACAAAAACTTTTCAGCTATGTCGAATGAAGTGACACTCCATTGGAAAAATATTTATAAGTAAGGTAGCGCCAAAATGTTCAAAATTCATAAGAAACAAAGCTCCTGTGCTTCACTCGTTCCCGATTTGCGTGCTATAAGTCCAAACGAAACGAAAAGTTACGTGAAAATATGATTTATACGTATTTCTACTCCTGTTAGAAAATATAATTGACACATCAAAAAGTGAATTAGACAACAAAACACTGAGCGTTCCTCCAGTAGTTGAATGCTTCAAGAAATTTACTTAAATAATATATATGTCTTGTATGATCATGACATCGTTCCTATCGGACTCAAAACACAACTAACATATGAACACGTGAAATACTGCATATTAGAGAGCAATCGTTCCATGACATTTGCTTAAACACGTCGTGCAAGACTTGCTTGCTGCAACAAAGTTTCATTTTAACTTGTCCCTCTTGCACGAATGCGATTGTTCTACCGACGGCGGTGTTTTCTCGAACTTATCACATAAACTTTCGCATAATGGCCTCTAATTTAATGCCAAGTTGCTTGGGAAACCTGATTTATCTTTCCCAAACATCCCTAATATTTTGGAACCTTCTGTAATTGCAGACGAGACAAATTGCTTAAAAATTTTCCACTGCAATATTTAATCTATAAAGTCTCAGGCATGGCAGGCCGTTTAAAAATATAGATAAATTTTAGTTACTGGTGTTAATGTAGAGCTTTTATGACTTTTTTGATAATGGAGGACAACAATATGTTGAGCTTCTAGCCCTAACATACTAAGGTTAGCTGCACCTTAATCACACTGTGGAAGCATTTGCTACAATTTCACTAATTTCTTTATATGACGAGCTTTGGACAACTTGATAGCAAAATTCACAACATTCCTTCGAATCTATCGAAGATTTTTTCTACGGATCATTCAGTTAATCACTGAAACTAGCTTAAAGTGACTTAGTATTTATATTTTCTTCAATACATAGTTTCTCAAAATATACAGCTTATAAGTTTTGTATGGATAACATGCCCATCGAGGATTTTTACATTCAAGTAAAAATTTTCTCAAGGGAAATAATGTGTACATTACGATCACAAAACTAAATGGTCTCTTTTTGAATTTAAAATATCACTGTAGATGTTTTATAATTTCTATTTCAAATGACCGTACTTTTGCATAAAAGTTGCCATTGCTGTTGCATAAAATTAATGATCTATTCCAAGAACAACGAAATTTTAACACTTTTCAGACAATAAGCGTTTTGCGTGGTCACAACAATTATAAGTATTCTTTTTAATTGCACGGGAAAAGGCTGAGTTATGGCTCACTTCATTAGAGCGGGTAGCTCTTGGGAGTGTACAGAGCTGGTTATGAGAGCCGCCATAACTCACGGCACCCCTCGGCCAGACTCCTTGAGGCCGCCACAACTTTATGTTATGGAGACTCTATTGTGTCGACCCAGGCCTTATGAAGGATGCGCGCCGAGCAGCGCTGCATTGGTGCCAGGCGGCCGAGTTAATATGGCTGTGGTGGACTCACAAGTGGAACATGATGACGTCAGTCCCGGGCGTGCGGTGTGTGAATGATGGCATTTATTTGCGACTAGCTATTTTAGTTTGAATCGAAATGTGGGATGTTTTCTTGTCGTAGATTTAAATTGTACATCATGTGGCAAATTTTTGACAAAAAAGAGGTACCGATGTAATCGCAAACATATTAAAACTGTTAAAACATCGAACATCATGTCTCTACTGATCGTACTTATTTTTCTTTCTGATAATGGATTTGCTCAGATCGAAAACGTCGTTGTATAGACGGATTTTACATGTATGTTTGTGGTGAGATTGGTACCTCTTTTTACTTTGTAAATCAGATATGTTGTAAATCGTCCCATCTCTCGTGCAACTACTGTAGTTAGTACTTCAAGCGAAATTGGTGGTCCGTATTTGATAAACAATTATAAGTAAAATGTGTATCAATTGACACTCATGTTTTTGATATCATATTTAAAATTAGACTCTTGACTGGTTAGGGTCAAAAAAATATTTGCATCACGCTAGGAGACGGCTTAGAGTGAGATTAAATGCTACAAATTACGCGTTATTTTTTGATGGCATAATCTATATTGGAAAGAATTTTGTTTGAATTCATGGCTTATAAAAATTATTTTGCTGTTGGAAAATGGCTGCAAGCATATTATGTCAGGAATTATGGATTGAAGCTTACAAAATTTTCTAAAAGAAACAGTGATAACTTTTTTGAGAGCTTAGAAACTTTAACCCTAATTTTTATACACAAAATGAGAAAATTTTGCAAGTGAAGAATTTTTTTTCTCAATTCGATTTGTCTGCAATTTTATTCCATTTGTTTTTAACCAATATATGCATGACAAATACCGATATGCCATTAGTGCATCAAAATGTACCGGTTTCGATAAGTTTTTTATTTTTACAATATCAAGCATTATAGGTTTTTATTTGCCACACTATTCACGCTCTCTAATTTTGTTGTATTCATACATAGAGTAAATTTTTACTATCGTAATTTATTTGACCATAAAATTTTTTAATGTTATCTCAAAATGATCATCTCCAAAAAATTAATTTTCTGTTTGTTTTATTTAGGAAAATTGCTTCACCGGATGTATTCTGCACTGCTTAAATTACGTGTATTCTTGAATATCTTGAAGTTGTTTGGGCCTCTATGCCCTGGTCACACTGGAGTGCCGCCGGTTAAGTGCGGGCTATGATATTTTTCCCTGACACTTATAAGGTTGCAGTTACAGGTGCTTTGCAGCTCAGTACGTTTGGATTACATCCCCGATCTTTATAGGCTCTTGTACTTATAGCCGATTTGAACCTTAGTTCGTTCACCGTCCTGTCTTTTATAAGAGACTGCAGCACGCATTACTTCGGGAACATAACAAATCAGGTTGGATTCGCTCACAAAAGAACCGTCACTCCTCAAGGGGTCTTCATCAATGATTATAAAGAGGTCTAATGCCACCTCGGAATGGTTCAAGACCTCGTGAGTGAACTAACCAATGCACCTCATCCCATGTGGACATTATCATTGAAAGTTGAATGAAACTAAATGAGAACTAGTGGTTTCATAACTTATTGATGCATCGTTTAAAAATTACTGTATATAATCACTAGACTTTGACATCAAGTTTTCCGTGAAGTTAAATGTTCGTTTGTGTTTTTTTTGGAAATTGGTGACGATAACTAGGAGACTCCATATGGTGTGTTCATGCTTCTCATGCTACTGGTAGGCATCCTACTATCGTGCTGGCAGCGTAAGATGCTTGCACTTTCACTTAATCCAAGCGAGAATGAGCTTTAAGAGCAGAGCTCCAATGAAGTGAGTCACCCGGAACATTTTGCAAAGATCTTCTATCCATCATCGATCCCAGGTCACTAGGCGCAACCACGAAAATTCGGACATAACCTGATGGTATTAAACTGAACCCCTGCGTGAGAGCGGTATATGTTGTGCACGTCACTCCGGGCGCTTCTTCTACTTACTCTAGGTGTCCTGTACAATTTTATAGAATATTATAATACACAGAATGTATATTATTTTAATTATAATGTAGAGAGTATATTATTTTTGCTACAATGTTTTTCTATTTTGGAAGACGAATTTTGTTTGTACATTACTTTGACTGGTCATTGAATAAAGTTCGAACGGCTCTTTCTGAAGGGATTTCAAATTGCTTATACATGTATAAGCGTTATCGATTAAAAATAAGTGTAAAATTACAGTGAGTGAAAAATGTAGCATTAGTAGTTTTAATTGTTTTTTTTTAATTCTTCCTTGTTTACGTAAATTAAATACTAACTCTGGGTACGTAATGTTGTATTTAGCAGGTCGAATAATATTAGTTTTTGTTTTATACAACGCAGTTCGGAATTCGAAATATTAAATATGATGAAAAATAGTTTCACATTTTACGCACCGAGGCATCACGCTGCCGCACGTTAAGCTTGCCAAGCTCAGCGCACTTACATACTGCTTGGGCATGAGCTCAAATGTCTCAGTAATTTCCGCAGCTGTTCTATGCTTTCATATCCCTACTAGAAATGCATTTCTTGTGATGAGCCATGGTTAAGTTTCTTAGGGTTTTTTAAATTTACTCATGTTTTAAAGGTTTCATTAACTCATTCGCTCGTGAAAAAGCATGAAACTGAAAATTTCGTAGCTGAAATACTTTTAGGCATCAGAGTGCAAACCGAAGATTCACTAAACACCATGTTGTTGACAGAACCAAAAAGCTTCACAGGTTGATAGATAGACATTTTTTACGTAGGATATCTTTAAATTCATATTAGTGCACTAGAAATTATACTTTAAATAACTATTTTCTCGGTTGGAATGAATGAAATCATGTTCTGTTTGAATCGACGCTATAAACTACGAATATATTTTCCTGAAACGGACTGCATTTTATCGTGACTACTAATTTCATGAAGTATATGTCAAAGCGTCAGCGTTGTTCACAGCAGCTCCACCATAAAATAAAATTACTCGTTGTAAGCGAAAAACTACCTTGTGTAGGGGGAAAGTGGAAAATGCATTACAAAATACTAATTTACCGTATTACTACGTAAAAGAGGGGACTGCCTCTTTTGTAATGCAACGCTCTCTCCAGAGTACAGAATATTTTGCTCGCGCGCAACGTTTCATTTTCTCGACGCTTGTAAAGAACAGTCGCTCGGCTCCCCAAAGTGGCCTTAAATCTCAGACGGCGTCACATTTTCGGTGAGGAAGTCATAGTTGAATGCCACACAAAGTTTCTGCGTGCTATCAAACGTACTTGCAAAGGCAGCGTGTTGGTCATGCACGTTATTTATTCGAAATCGTTAGAGTCGCGCTTACATCGATTGGTTGACAAAAATAACTGGGTGGTCATAAGTCAGTTTGTGGTCCCTAGATCAGTATAAATATTTTAAAGTGGCAATCATCGTTAAGATTAATTTTCGGATCAATTCATGCACAAACGTGGAATATTTGCGATATTTCTAATGATTGAAACTAGACAGTTCCGTTAAGCACTTTGCGGCTCTTCGTTCATTATTGTACAAGTACACGAAGTATATGTTCACGATACTGAAACTATGAGCAGATGTGACGATATTCTGAAGAAATATTCTTGTAAATTACCAAGCTAAAATGCATCGACAGTTTTCGTGTGTTTCCCCAAAAACTGAAAGAGTCTACCCTCGAACCCAGAAATGGTTAAATCCAGCCTTCAACGACGGGCGAATGTTCATCATGCACTCGTACCAAGCGAGGTGCAGGGACGTGAGTTACGCGACGTGTTCGAACAAGAGCATTACCATTGATGTCTGTTGTAATCAACCATTGAAGAAACTAACAATTTTTTGATGGTATTCGAGACGATGGTGAACGTTCATGCTTTAACATAAAAGATGGCTGTTACTGAAAGCGTAGCAAATCCGTCCAATTTACTCTTGGATGTAAAATGGAAAAGAGATCAAGTGTACGAGGTAATATCCTCGCGAACAAATGTTTCCGAGGTCCACATTCCACTACCAGTCCCGTGCAAAATTCTTTGTAGTAAACGTAAAACGCGCCAATTCCATCAGTGTAGAATAATAACGCGAATACTGAATAAAATTCAGCATATTTGTAATAAAACAAAGCAGTGAAACACGAATATCAACCCATGCTCGTTCACTAATCAACGGACAGCTCACTCACTCACCCTCAGTTTCACTGCGGACGCCGACGACCATAACTGGAATTATGTTGAGGGGGCAGTGTTTACCTTCATGGCCCTCCGGTCATTGTTTAATTAGCGTCTGTAAAGGAAAATAAATTAAGATTCTAAAATACCGTGACCTTGTTTAGCTCGAGCTTTACAAAGCTTCAAAAAATCCGAAATTTTGAAAGGATGGTTTGAACCATGATAGTGATTTCTTATAGCTGACTGACAGGGCAATACTAATTGCTAATAACGGCATGATCTGCGAGCAATACTAGAATATTTGATGTGAAGAATAAATTGTTGGAGATATGTTCTCCCAACGTATGACTGCAGGCAGCAATTAATTTTATACGAATTTACACAATCATTATCCAGGCATTCTTCCACTCAATCCTTCTAATGAAGCAATCTAAAACTTTTTCTATAAAATATTACAATTAGAATAGATATTGTACAAGATCTTGTAGAACAAGAAGATACATATGTACTAATTAAAGATATTAAGTATGGAGGATTGTATCGGACGGACGGAATTAATATCATTATGCATTGAAAAATAAGAAATAATAGCTGAAATCCAATGAACACTCTCCAAGTATATATATATCAAATTTAAAAGAATGAACATGTTAATATCAAACGACCACTATGACTATGTCACCGATTTTTTTAGGCCGTTTGACAGCTCAAGACAGCGATTTGAGGTCGCGATAACCCGTACTGTCGCGGTAAATATTATTCTTATTATTCGTTACTCTACGGATTAGTAATGTCTGCTGCGAAATTGTCTTGAGAGGGATAATAACATATCGCTGCGTCACGCACACAATTTTTAACAGCGTCTGTGAAGTTTGGAGTCGAGAATTTCTTCTCAGCTTGAACGCGCGTGATGAGTTTATGGACTATAGGAAGTCTATTATTTCTTCTGGGACAATATAGTCCTTTAGCTCCAATCGTACCGGCTTCTCTGATTTATAATTATGTATTATTTATTGTGTGCACTTTTTCGTTAGTAGATCAGAGGGAAAATTGAGCTCAGCAGCAGGCCTTATTGTGCTGTGTTTTAGTTACGACACTCATCAGGCTATCAGCATTTACAAATAATAACGTAATGCTTCAATAGATTAACTGATTTCAAAATGCCATAGCCTCATGGCGGACATAAAAGTTTGTACTCGTACTTATCTCACATACTTATTATAGGAACTGATAATCATACGTCGTGCTGTTACTGGAGAGTGAAAAAGGAAGTAATCTGAATTTGTTTCGAAAATTTTATGTGCATGTGTTCACTCGCCGTGATCAACTATTTTCAAACGCTGGAGTTGCAAAGCGAACCTCAGAAGCGGCCATTAAAGAGAAACTACATTCAGATACTAGTTTCTTGTGTGTTAAATTCGAATTACGTATAGTAAACTGCAAAATATAAACTAAAGCTTAGCGTTGAGAAGCATGCGATGATTTTTTTGTCGATTTACGCCCAGCAATATTTCTCTCGACAGAAAGATATTCTTATCATTTCATGCACATAATTCACGATGTGTTACGTTTAGGGGGCTCGGATTACCGACTTGTGCAGGAGATTACTGAGATTTATAAACATGGTCTGAGCCACCGAAATTCATTGCCCCCACGCGCTCGGTAGAATATTCGATGAAAGGTAAGTAATATTGAGAAAATCCTACTATAGATGTTGTAGGTGGTGTATATATACATATCTGACAGACCTATCTTTTTAAGGGTGGACACCACTGGAAATGTATTTCCATTGTTATTCATGGAAATTTGATTTAGGTACATGCATACGCATAGTGGCGGTTGAGTATACATCGAATTACGAATAAAAAATGCCAGATGTTCTTTCTCGTTGTCATATAGACGCCAGCCATATTGCAAATAAACATTCCTAAAAAAGTCAATGACAGGACAATATTTGGAGAAAAAACATGAAGCATCAAAGAGAAGCTCATGTCAAACCGCAACTAATGGTGGTTTTGTTTTCTTTGTTTTTGTTCGATACTTGGATATTGTATGAATTCCCTTCCGTTTTGCCAGCCAAGTTTGCCTCCAAGAGGACCTATAGGAAATATAATCGTACTGCTGAAACTGGTAGCAAAAATTACACTCAAATGCAAAATTTTTTACCAACCACTAAAAAGTAAGAAGTATTACAGTTTTTTGAAATGTAATAAATTTGTCATGGTTAATTTTATAGGGCATCCAAAGGATTGGAGTAAATTTAATCAATCCCCGTGGCTTGAGCTACAAGAAACGTACTCGTATTGAAACGAATCTTCAGAGAATCTTTGCGAAAAATACATAAACTAGATATTAATGGAGACACTGATTTTCATGCAGAAAATTAGCAATTCTTGACCTAATTCGTACTAACATTTTTCCCCTGCTGTGTCTTTCTTTAATGGCTTAAAGAAATGGTTTGTACGAGAGTACAAACGAGTGCGCTGTACTAATTGAATAACAATCAAACCTTGGTTTATTCTTGATTCATTGAGTAGAGCTTCCTATCTCGTTGCTGTTATAGTATTGGTATTTACTGTACATTTATGTAAGCTCTCCAGACAAAAATTAGTCACAAATTGTTTTTCGAACTCCTTACGAGGATAACTGACGTGCTCATCAGGCCAAAAGTGTCCTTCATTGGCATGACAGGCATTCAGGATATGTCAGGCATTTAAATTTGCTAACTATGTCCCACGACATGAACCAAATAGAAAATTTGTGGGACCACTTCGAACAACAAGTTTGACATCAAGAAGATCATCCGCGTACTGTGGCCGCACTTTGAGGTCAGTTGATGCAAGAATGGGTTATAATCGACCATATGGGAAGGACACTTGTAGATTCAATGCCGCCCTAAATTACTGCCATTGTTCGCCTGGAGGTCGTACTTTACACTAGTAGCAGGTGACCAATTTTATGACGGAGGAACTTATTTGACGGTACCGAAAATAGTTAATTAGCTCAAGAAAAGCTCGCTAGCGAGCCTGAACAAGAATTATGGAAACTTGTACATCCTCAGTATCGACGGTTGTTCAACTCGAATTTAAACTCAACGCTTTGCAGATTGCATGTACAAAATCAGTTGGCGTGCACTATTTCGCTTATTCTCAATATGAATGAAATATTGCTATTTGGTCAGTGAGCGTTAATTTAATTTAACTTTAGTAACTTGAAGGTTGATGAAACGTCTGTTGCTGAAATTGTCCTGAGACCACTGAAGAGCTTGCCTAACAGCCCTCGAGGCGACCGTTGCCTGAATTTTACCAGGCAATATTAGTACGCAAGACTTTATTTTACGAGTTTTTTACCAGGCGATAATAGTCCGCATACTTTATTTTACGAGTCTTTTACTAGGCAATATTTGTCAATTTTATTCCAAAATTACAGCTTAATCATGCTATGAGCGTTGTAAAAATAGTACAATCCTGGGTAACGCTTGAATTGCCGAAATAACGCGATTTTGAAAAGAAGGCTTTTTGAGGAGCTCATTGAAGTGATATTTTTTCAAAGAGTTGTTATGAAGCAGAGTGGTTTCGTGCTGGCTCCACAAAACTGCTCTATCCTACTTTATTTATTTGCTCATGGAGACTACGGGTAATTGAGAAGATGATGGTTGCTCCATCGGCGTGTTCAGATTTTTGAAATTTAAGGGTGCGTGCCTAAAGTTTCATCGGTGTCGAATAAGCTATTTAGGAATATACGGAGAAAAATGATCCTGCTGACGGGTTTGTTTCCATTTCAAATTTCATATTGTTTATATCAATAATTATTGTACAATTACTAAACATGAAGAAGTCCCAATAACACTGTACATTTGTATGTTTGTTCAATTTGATATAAGTTCAAAATTGGAAGCACAATTTGTAGTTCAATCAGATGTTCTATCTCTAGAGGTATTATCATTAATGGCAGAGGGTAGTGACATATCGCATGTGAATGTACTCACACATGGGCTTGTTGTGGTGTCCGTAGACTTTCTCTGGCATTCGTATAATTTTGAAGTAGAATATGATTATTATTGTCCGTAGACTATGAATTTCTTGTTCAGTATTCCAACTTGGATCTATGTTACAGCCTTGTCCAAATGCATTACGATTTCTCGGCGTGGTGTAGTTCTAAGGTCTCAATGTCAATAAAACTTGTGGATATTGTGGCTTATGGTATGCTTCACAATATACGTCAGTTATCTGGCAGACTCTCTTTCAGCATCAATTACAGCTTTCATTCGGCTAGCCAATGAACCATCTAGTTTCTTGCCGGCGCCTGGTGCAATTTTACTACATTTTATCGTAATTTTTGGCACAATTGCTTTTTATTTTTAGTTGCTGTGTTCCTGATAGCATTTTAATAAGAGTTTGCTATAGGTGTTCGATTGGATTTAGATGTGGGCTTTGAGCTGGTAAGTCTATGGAAACATATTGTGTGTATTAAACCATGGACGAGCATTCTTTGCTCTATGACATAGAGCGTTGTCTTGTTGAAAGACAAATACCTTTTTCGATTTTCCTGGATAAAATTTAACTATTGATGGCTCAAACACATCCGATAACATGGAAGGATATGTAGCTGAAGTCGTCCTTCCCTGAGATTAAAACATTTATCCGGTCCTGTCCCAGACATAATGGCCCACACCCTGAAAAAGCCACCTCCATATTTTGCGATTGATGCTAGACACTGAACCTTATGGGCTTTCTCAACTCATATTTATCTATTTAAGGAAGTGATGAGAGAGTTGGAAAGCTTATCAGAGAAAATCCTTTGACTTCCACTCTGCATTAGTGTTAATTCAATAGTTCATTCAATTTTTCATGTTGATTTTCATAACTTTCGTGAGGTTTTTTATAAATTTTTAGTTTGGTTGAGTTTCACCGTGAGTCAGCTTTCAGCTATGGTCGTCGTATTTGGAATAAGTTAAGATAGGCCTATAAGTCGAGTTTAGTCTCTACGGATTGCTCAATGTTTATAATTTTTTAGTGAGCTACAAGGTCTTGCAGGTTTAAGCAAGGTTCGTCTTCTTTGTGAGTGTATTGTGTATGAGAAGTGAGATATTTCCGACAACCTGTCAAGGTTCGTTCGATCGCGAGGTGGGTTTCAGGCGGGCGTTGGGCTTGTTGGTCATGCACGGCTAAGTCTGTTGTTATGCAGCGACAGCCAGAGGAGGGTAAAGGACGACAAAGAATACATTTTTGAGGAAGAGGCACGTGAATTTATCCCGTCGAACAAGAGGATTCTCATTGATTTATTGGAACGGAATGCAGTGAAAGAGGATCTTCTGGTTTAATTCTATAAAGGTCTTGTAGTCATTATGTAAATTCAGGAAACTTTTTCGCATTCGCTTGTTTCCACAGATAAGTCGTTGGGAAGGGATCAGGGATCCAGCCTTGCGCTCGCAATTCTAGTCGATCGATCGTTTGCGACTCAGTTGTCTCTACCTCCCCGCCCGCTGGGGAGTTCCATTTATGCTCTTTCTGTGCCACATTAACTGCCACTCCCCCGGAGATCTGTGAGCATAATCATAGGTAATTTGTACCCTCACGCCGCACATTTTTTGCCGCTAATGTGCTAAAATATAATTTGAACTTAAATTATCGTTGATATGAATGATCCTTCCAGCTGTTGCAGAGATCACTAAAAGCATAACTTTGCATATCGTCCGTGAATCACACGGGCAGCTTCAGAATTTCGAGAGTGCATTATCCAAGAAGAAAACGTTACTTTTTACTTAGCTTCTGTTGTTCAACTAGTAATTAATTTGACGTTTAACACGTCTTAAATTTTGGGAAACTTTCCCCGAATTTCTTTCATAGCTTGGTTTTTAGGCACTCTTGCACTACATATATCCATCAGTGTGAGCATACGTGATTTACAGAAGCCTCTTTGGTACTAAACTCTCGTACATGTTACCAGATGCAGGTTTCGCAACATCGAATATAAAACATTTTATAACTAAATAAAATAACCAAAGTGCGAATCTCTCTGCAATGATGTTGCTTGGGTAACACACCCTGTGTCATCTGAGTTTCGCACCAATTTGATAAATCTTCATTTTCACTCATTTATTGACAAACGCCAACTGCACTTGAAACGAGAACAAATACTGTAAAGAAATATACGGTATCTTAAGCTTTAGTGGAGTGTAAACAACAGCATTTAAGTACGAAACAATGATAATTACCGCCATAATTTATGCAGTCTAGATATCCCGGATGTGAGCCTAATCCAATATCAAAATCCCGGGATTAGTGGAACGGCCAAAATTGCTCAGCCATTGCGAGGAGTTGCGGCCTCGACCGTAAGCGCACGCAGCTCGCATGAGGCGTTGCGGTGGCGCGTCCCATGCCAGGGCTAAGAGCACACGCCAGCAAGACAAAGCGTCGTAACAACTCGCATTATCGTCGTGCACGCTGTGGGTAGAGAGCGTCAGCTTTGGCCCAGCACGTAGCAAGCAAACATCACCGTACATAGAGTACAGATGTTGCATCTAGTTGAGCTGAGCTGTTAATATACAGTTGACTGTAAGGACACAGCCACACACGTCGTATCTGGTAGAATTAATGGACAACGTGACCAGTCCACAGTAAGCACACGGTCACACGTGCCTGGTCAGGCAAGACTGAACGCTCACGTGACCTGCACACACAGTACGCCGCACCGCTGATAGCCCCACGATATCGTGCGGGGCTTGCCCTGTTATTGCCCAAATGAGGCCCTAATTGCTCCCCTAACAGTCGGCTAAAAAATTATTGTTGCTTTCGCCACGTTATTCTAACGGGATCAGAAAGATATGGTACGTATGGCCGCGACTGGTAATCTAAAAGTCGGATCCGGGTCAGCCTTGTCTTAATAATAATACTTGCATTGCATGACTTCCTCTACTTATAAATACTAATGACGTCCCTCGGCCTAATTCGACGAAACATAATCTATTTTTTTTTGGTGAATTTCCAGCGCAGTGGAAAGAGTGGAGTCTGTTTTCAGTTATGATTGCGACTTGAAAGTAATCACTGGGGGCACTCGTAATTATCGCTAGGTATAAAAACCGAGCGTTTTTCAGAACAAGTACGAAAATACTTGAAAAGTTTTGAACTGACTAAAATGATTTCATGCCACTTTTTACCGCGATGATCTTACATAGCAAATTAGTTATCTGCTCATGGTAGAATTTTTTTATTTTTAGATCTGCTCTGTGTTTCCATTTGCCAAACGCAAATTTTTCCTGTGGAATTTCTTTGTCTAGGCTGAGCTTGGCAGCATTTTCTAGGAGCAACGTCTACGACGGTTTTTCTGAAGAGTTCTGCTGCGAAATTTCTGGCCAGTTAATACGATGAGCTTAGAACGACCGTCGGGACAGAGGAAGTGACGTTTTCTTCACACTTCACGGAGCTTTTGTGAATGACGATGTTCTTGGGGTCCTGCAAAATATTGTCTCCGTGTGCTGCCCTTGGCTAGCATCGACTGCTCAATCTGCATGTTTACAGTGCCAGAGAGAGGGACCTTGTCGGAAGTACTGGCCAAGATTTACTATGTTTATAATTCAGCAAAAAACGTTCCGAGAGGAGTTTACATAAATAACTTGTTTGGTTGGAGGTTAGCAGAACCTTACCGTCAGCCAAAAAGAAACATAGACCACTGAATTTAGGGCCTGAACCTGCACTAGGAGCTCGTTGCAGGCCTCAGCGATACTATACATAAATCGTGCTCAATTCCATTTGCATATTATAGCGCGAAACGTATCCCGTCGGTGCTCACTACGGTGTGCACTCAAACATTTCTCGCTGGAAACACGGAGCAACGCGAAGTTGGTGCGAAGTTTCTTTTTTCTGTGCTAGTATAACTCAGCTATTCTAATGTTAATTTCTTTCTTTGGCAAAGACATGTTTTTGTTGCAGTAGATTATTCAAGTTTAGGTAAATGCAATTTTTAGGCCATGAAACGTATGCTATCAACTGTTATTTTACAGTTTTCTTAAGTTGTGGATTACCATCGTATGTTGTGCAAAGAAGATCCGCACGAGCATCGTTCATATAACGATGGGCTGCTGGTAGTATTACGGTATGAATAAAAGTTCACATGAGCTATGAAAAGTAAGATTCCTGTTCAAATTTTATTATCATATTCGATTAATCTATGTCTATGAAATGATTTATAAAACGCAGGTTTAATCTATTGATCGATTGCGCTTTGAACACATTCGAGTGCAACCTGAGGATTTTTACCTAGCGATAAAAACAGTTTCACCACGGGCTCGCACTTTGGTTAAGGAATATACTTGTTTCAAATGTTTTAAGGCTAACTGGAGGGGTAGGTGAGAGATGAAGTGAAAGCCGCGTCTGTGACTTGTACTTGCACGCACTCCTCTAGTCAAACTAGCTGGAAGAACTTACTTTCCTACTGAATGCGCCTTTCTGCCAAATAATTTGCCTAATAGTTTGGCTATATGATCGAATTAGATGAAATTCAGAGCACCGCAAGTGGTACTGTAATGTTGAAATATTTGTTGTTTCGAAAGTTGTCATACAAGGTAAACAATGTGAATTTTTTCTTTCACATGTCGATGTGTGGAATTTACACAGCGAAAAAGTAACTGCTATGTTTTGAAGCGAGTGTTGTGATTCTTAACATTTTAAGAATAGGAGCGTCTATCTGAAAGTTCGTGCTCCTTCACAAATTTCAAAATTTCATGAAATTATTCGTGTCATCATAAGCATCTGAAAGAGTATATTCAGACAAAATGCACATTTCATTCTAGGGTCTCATGTATCCATTCTAGTATGAAAATAATTTTGAAATAATCCTATGTAATGTCTGTTTATGAACAAATATCAAGGTGTCATAGATCAGTGTAACTAAATATACCCATTCGATGTTTACTAACGTAAAGTGTCATCACGCCCAGGAAAAGAAAGACAACTTGGTTTGCTAATGTTCATTAAGTGTCTTTTAACAATTGTTCATTATTTATCAACATATCACTGAATGACAAATAACGATAGTATTGAAAATTCATCCCATTTTAACTTCTGATGATTGATTTTGCAACGAACTCATTGCTGTTAATTGATTGTTACCATGGTGTATCTCGATGAAAATTTTGAGGCGTGCGAACTGTTCGAGCCACTAACGAGAGTGTTCAGTAGAGGAGACTCTAACGTGAACGAGGCTTGCATGACTTTTGTGTGATGATAAGAATACTTAAGAACTGTACCAAAATTATATGTGTAATACGTAGGGTTCGTTACGTGCTGCTAAAACTGAGGGCTGGTGCTCTTGGTTTTCGAACGTCACTGCACCGGTGATTAATAATATTTTGTGCGTTATCGTCCACTTGTACGCAAATTAATGTTAATCGCGGAAAAATATACCGACAAAGTAATTGTATGGGCAAGTTACCCACAAGGCTGGCATTGTTTATTCACTATGCTGTGCTATACTTCATCTCAATGAGTAGAATGCTCACTACTTTTTTGAAATTTTTCTTCATTTTTGAATGAGAGTACTTGAGGTTGTGCTCCTAAGGTTGTGCAAAGAGTTAACACTCTTTGCTTTCGCAGAAAGATCTAAAATTGAGTGAACGTATGTACTTGCATCTACTTTAGTGCTCCCTTCCGATTTACAGAACAGGAATATTCAGGAGACGAGGAAAATTGCTTCATTATTGACAGTTATGGGCGGTATGGAAACTAGTTGTTTTAGCGGTCACTGATTGATTTTTCAAACGCAGGCTTACGTTAGGGGATCCAGTGTCAGGATCTCACCTGAAAAGTCTTCTATGCAATTGTGTTGCTCTAAAAGTTTATTAGAGTATTAGAGTTGTGACAGCATTTTCAATCAGCGTTTTATTTCGTCAGATCAGTTTGATACTTTATACTTCCACTTCAAATTGCTCAATTAGATGCTGTAAGAGCCTCGAATCTAATCAGCTAATATTACTTAAATGAGAATTGATTTAGGGACAGGGAAACGTCTGAGGATAAATCCGAAAATAATACATGCACCATGCAGCCATCCCTGAGTTTGTACGCATTCCTGTGTTAGTATGTCAGGAAAATGGTGTAGTTGCACCTCCTGTTTGGTGACTGGAACACATGGCGATTTGGTGTGAGCCCTAATGGTAAAGGTAATCTAAAAGTTCTAGTTTTTCATACTGTTTCAATTTTCAGTCAATCAATCGATGTAGCATTTAATTTGTTTAATTCAGAGAAAACTTCAGGTAAATTTGGATGAACATCCCCCAGTTAGAATTGTTTCAATGCCACTTCAATTCAAAATTTGGGTCTAGACACAAGATTGGACGTTTGGCAATCTGTTCGCTCGTGTTCTGGAATTTTAGTTCGATTAATGTTTTCTTGAAGGGCGGACATGAGATGCTCGAAAATGTTAAAGCGATTTTGTATCACATATACGATATCATAAAGTAAGACAATGGAAAGCCATACAATTTATAAATGAAAATTTCATCGCATATTTGCGAACTTTCCCTACCGCCTGAAAAATGTTAAAACTTCATAACACCCTTTATACCTCAATGAAACATATGTATTTGAAGCTCTAATTTTAGCTTTTCTACTATGTAATCCCTTGTTGCACAAAAACTTCTCTAAAAACAGATAGAGTTGGTAGTCCACAAAAGAAATATCACCAGATACTGAGAACGAGCTATTACTCCCTAACAAAGCGTTTTACTTTCCGACACCAGCGCAATTACACTTGTGAGGGTGGTCGCTAGGCTAGAAAATCAGTGCATCTACGTGGAGGTTTCGATGTATTTCGTCTGGGACTTTTGCAGTTAAACTAGGCGTACCGTCTGAGTGAACGCGGTTTCTTGTGGCAGTAGCTCGTAATGCTGAGTTTTTCGATCTAATTTTAAGCATGGGGCTATGAAGCACCATCAAAACTTTTTCGGGCATGTGGTTATTGATGAGAAATATCGGGATAACTCCGCCTAAAAATGACTACAGGTTTACCATTGATCAAGATTCAGTTTTCAGAATCATACAAATGTTCAATAATGCTTGTTATTCCGTTTATAATTGAAAGGCGAAACATTTGAATGTTTTTCTCATAAAATCTGAAGTAATAATTTTGGCCAGGAGTGTAATCGAGAGTTGATTCTCGTGTGATAATTCGAAGTTAAGGTACCTTATCTATTTATTTCCTAAATGCAAAATGATTCTACGGTTACACAAAGTACAACAAACTTCATAACTTTTATGCTGTTCGAGAAGTAATTTTTGCTATGCAAGAAAGGATTGAACAAGAACTTTAAGTTCGTTTGTAAAATGCATTCAACCCCATCTTGTCCAACAATCATATTGTTACTGCTTGTCTTGGCTATAGCTTTCTACCTTCCCACAAATAGAGATAAAGGATTTGGTGGCAAGGAGTTAGTGCTACGAGTACCGGCTCTCATAGCGGGATTACTATGCATTACTTTTTTCATTTCTTTTCTGATGCAAAATATTGTTCATCAGGCGCAGAAGTGCGCTCCAGCCTGCAGTTCTGACGGACATGCACGTGCTGTCGAAGCGCTTCGATTTCCGTTTAGAACACGGCATGCTGCTGATATGTAAGCTTTTGTGGAATTAAAATTCCATTTTTACATATTCCTTCTAAAGTAATGTGGTCATGGAAAGGTGAATATAACACACTAACTATATACACTCCCATAAGAAACATCTCGCTAGCGTTGACGCAGGTCTGATTCAAAAGTTTAATAATAAAGTTATTATTCAGAAATGGGTGGTCAGCAGAAGCTATACGTGCGGGACACGTCATAATCTCCGTTCCCAAAATTCGCAGCTATTGCTGCTACGTACGAGCTTATATTTTTTCGCTGAGAACCTATTTCGGACAGATGGGCCTATTGGAAGAAAAACCAGCCTTTTACCTTGCTTGCTATGCCTCCGGAGTTACAGCATTGCACATGTTCTTCCTTTTAAAATTCTTTGCCATGTTCGTAACATACTGCTTCCAATTGCCGTGAATTTTAAATATATTTAAAAATTTTAGTTAATAATTAATATAACAAATGTTAAATTGATCAATAAAACGTAAGCCACAATTTATAAACTACACCCATAGTTGGAATCGTTTTCGGAGTTCGTTTTATGAGGTGGCTGATGTGACTCAGAATAATCTGCTTAATTTCGTCTACACTTTGAAAGCGTCCTCTTTCAAACACAACGTAATCGCCATCGTCGTGATCGTCAGTGTAGAGAGACTGAAAAAGTGCCAGGAGTCCGGGCATGGAGGGTACGAAGAGTAGGGAGGGTATGGAGGGTACGAAGAGTAGGGAGGATATCGTAAAGGACGTAAAATCATTTTCCGGACCCATTATCTAACGACCGAGCAGATACGAGTGACAAGGCTCGTTACAGTGGTGTAACATCTTAGTCTTGTTTTACTACAAGCGTTGCTTCATCCAGTACACATATCTTCACTGAAAAGCTTTTTAACTTTTACACAGCAATGCTAGCTCACAGTTTGAACTTGTGGCATGAATTTAAAATGAATCGCTCGTGTGTTGACGTCGAAGGTTGGCCCTGCTTAGCATTTTTCTCAATCGATGTTGCGCCCGATTTGCAGCACATGAGTTACTGGTGACAGTGTAATCGGCTTATTCAGTCCGCCTCAAAGGCCACTCGCTTCAATAACAGTTCGAGGAAACTAATGTGAGTTGCACTGATTTTTCACCACGCCTAATTTTTGCGTATTTCTCTCTAAATATTTCTTTTCGGGTAATTTTTGTTATAAAGACGCTGCCATTGTATTCAAGATCCATAAATCGTAGAAAATTTTATTTTTAATTTGGAAAGGCTACAATTTTGATTGAGATTTGATGTGGAAGAGTATCATTCTGGGCATCTAATCCCTGAATGAAACAAAAACATCAATTTTTCGAAATTGCAAAGGGCTCTCAATTCCGTTTGTTGTGTTGAAGTAATTTGCTTTGTTTCTAGGTTCACAAGGTAATCAAATCTAACGAGGAACTGCGTTGCGCTTCCTATGCTCCCCAGACAAAACCTTAATCACCTGCAACTAATATAGACCACCACGAGTGCGAATAGTGGCTGCCATTTTCCGGGGCATTTATTCTACCAGTGTCCTAATGTACACCTGGTCGATTTAAGACTACTCCTGCATTAAGTAATCTCGTAGTGCGGCCACAGTAGATGAACAACCTTCTCGACGTCTAGCTTGTCGTTCTAGGTGATCCCATAAATTTTCTATTCGGTTCATGTCTGAGGACTTAGCTGGCCGATCTAAATGCCTGTGTAGTGGCTGTGGTGGTAAAATCAGAATAATAATAATAATAAAAATAACAGTCTAAATCCCTGACATATCCTGAATAACTGTCATGCCAATTAATCTCAGTTCAAGCTCGATGCACCTGACAGTTGTCATCGAGAAAGACAGGCAAAGCGACATCAGAAATTGTGCACGGCAAAACTTGATTACCTAGAAGCTCTAGGTAGCCATGCTGGCTCAGTTTGACAAATACTTCAATTAAAGGACCCCTTTTTGTGTAGTTGTAACCGCCCCAGGACATGACAGACCTTCCTCCTTGTATCGCCCCATGCACGCAGGCTTAGGAGAAGGCTTCATGAAGTCTTCGGCCGGGCATCATTGCTATAGAGACAGAATCGTGATTCATCTGACCACATAATACGTCTCCACTCGTTGACATACTATTGGGCATGTGTTTTGACCCATTTTAAATGATCTTGTGGGCACGAGTTAACATCGGCCGTTTACGGCCTTCAACTCCATTTATCTACTGCATGCAGTTCCGTACAAAGAGCTCGTTCAGATGCAGCAGGTGAAAGGCCATCATTGACGTTTCAAAGTAGTTCTATCCTTGATACAAAGAGATTCAAATCAACATTCATTGCATTACAGCCTTGAAATGAAAATGTGGAATTCTCGATGAAACTGATAATTGAGATCAGTAAGACTATAACCTAATAATTAAGCGTGGAAGTCTCATTTAAACTTCGGAGTGTGATTCTCAATTCGTTCCTATGCTCGAAATATTAAATTTTGATCTAGACCATTGAGTGATCTGTGTGCACACTTCTTAAAATAAAATTACAGGCAAAGATGGCCGATTGCAACCTAGATTCTTTATTGACGTTAGACCGCAAAATTATAGCAAAAAATGTCGACCCAATTGTGACTTCTGCATAGTGAGGGATCTATGATTTAAATTAGAATAGAAGTGCGACTGAACTTCTATGGAATTCTGTCTTCTATTCCTTGCTTTCAGAAGAAGCGGATATGAGTAAGCGAATGTACTGTACAAACTTGTGCTCCTGGAAAGATGAGATCGTTTATTCCAGGGCGGAAGTGAATGACAGACGTGACTCATGATATGGTAAATAGCTTGTCAATTACTACTGTGAGGACGCAGTGCATCAAAAAGAAACATAAACCGATGTTTGAATTATTGTTAAATTTTTAATGCCATAAAAGCTCTAAGTAAAACAAATCGTTCAATTTGATACCTAGTGCTATTTTTCTTAACTTTCTTAGAGAAAGATACCGTGCAGTTGATCGCTCACTTAACTTACAGTGCAAAGCGCCTCCGGTCGCTAATACACTTAAACTCTCTTCACTTCGCTGGTGCTTTATATTTATTATTCAAGAAGAATATGGAACAACACGTACGTTGCTTTGCAACTGGCCTGTGAAGGCATCTTATTCCTAAAACTACTTCACAGGTACTAGGCGAAAATGCGTGAAGTATTTTCTTACGTTCGTACCTACCGAAAAGGTAGGCATTTTTTTGATACGATTTATTGTGCTGCGAAGACAGAGTTCAAAGTTGTTTCTTAAATCGTTTTGTTTTTCGCAAAACCAACAGTTGCATTAAACTTCTAACGTAAATTACTTCTTAATATTCGTAGTGAGTGTAGAATATACCGCTAATTGCATATAAATCGTGTGCTCGTCGAAACCACGTGACTGAAAGTACGCTCTAATACATCATAAGATTTTGCTGTTCCTTTTCCTGATTTTAAAGTTTTCTGAGAATGAAACTGCCTTTTATTCTGACCCTCTTTTACAAGACCACGACTAAATTGTGTTTGTAGGCGTTTCATAGAGCAATTTTAGAGCCAAAGTGTCTCAAAAACTAGGTTTTTAGCTCACTTTGGCGAAGAGAAGCCGTTATTGTCATAACAGTGACGTTAGTGACCTTTAAGAGGGGGCTCAAAGGCACGCATAACCTAGAGCCGGGTTTTGTCATTCGCTCCGTAATTTTTGCTCTCATCGTCAGTGACAGCGAAAAGGTGGAGCATCGCTCCACCTTTTCATGGAGCGAGGTTGGAGTTGTCTATCAATCAATTTTTCTGAAGTCCTGTGTTTGAGGTAGCTGATTCCTTGTGATGTTCATGCACTGTTATAAAACTGTTCTGAAAGTCCTGTTGTATTTTTGCCTTATTTGTTGTTAGCAAGGGGCATTTGGGTCAAGAGGTATGTCTCTAAATTATCACAACTTGAGAAAATCTTCTTTGGTCTCGTCACACATGGTGAAACTAAATAAAAGTGACCATCATTCATTTTCATTTACGTTTGGAGACAGATTTGATGAATTGTGGGAACATAAGCTTTTAGGTAAAATGAAACGAGAACCGGGGCGCAAATAGCATTCTGGATGCGGTAAATTCCTCTTTGGTCCCGACTTCAGGTGAAATGTTTGATCAGGACTTTATGGGATCGATAACAACGAAGAGAAGGAAAAGAAAACATAAAAGGAGGTTGATTCACTTTATTTAACGAACTACTAAATTATGACGCACCTGGCTAAATTATGTTAACTTATAATACTAAGTGCAGTGCACATTAAATTAGTCTGTCTCTAAAAGCAAGAACTTGCTTCGCATGTAAGCATTGCTTAACAGTCAATCAGTCTTTTAAAATTATGTTTAATATCTAATAAATAATTCCAGATTTTGTAACATGTTCTCTGGAAAATAATTAGAGGGAAAATAATTTCTCGCAGCTCTAAAGTTAGCAACACTTGATCAGGGAAATACCTGGCGTTAATGAGACTGTTGTCAAAAACGTTCCCATATTATAACCGCTCGTGTGAGCGTTTGATAAAATTAAAATATTATCGATTTTTTAATGAGGCGTGTATCAATTCTACCTCTATATTTCAACGTATCTTATCCATATTTTGATATACCAGTAATAACAGGAGTACATAGCTAAAGACGTAGGTTTTGTTCCGTTATGAAGTCTGTGAGAAAGATGAGCCAACAGTCACCACAAACTGGCGAATATTTTCTGAAGAGAAATTAAAACGAGAATACATACAGGGCCATGCCAAAAAAAGCCGCATGATCGAAAACTTCGTTAATAATCAGTTTGACCGGTATAAGATTCAAGGTAAGCGTACTTTCTTCCTAACCTGGGATTGATGCGAGAAGTTTCCGAATTTTTTATAACTCTTATTTTAACGCAGTTGAAGCAACTTTTTCCTGAAGTGCATAATGATAAAGGAAGTAGCTACAGCGACACGTAAGTTCCTCTCAAGGTCATCCCAAGAGTTATCACTTGAGTTCAGATCTGGAGATTGTGGGGTCCATTTCATGCGAGTAAATGATCTTTTATTCTCAGAAAACAAATCTTTCACAACCTTGGTCTAGACAAGGCGAGCATTACCGTCCTTTAAACACCGAGCTGCCATAAGAAAAATGAAAGTCCTCTGAAAGTTAGACTTGGTCATCCAGAACTTGGAATGTCGTGGGACTTCGTTTCCTTACTGCAAAGGATCATAGAACATATTCCAGCTCAGTAAAAATAACAATTTCAAATCATCACACAGCCTCCGGATACCTGCGCGGAGGGTATGATGCTAGATGGGTCCATCGTTCCAAGTGGTTCCTCATCACACCTTAATTCTTCCATCATTGGGAAAGAGAGTGATCTATGACTCATCGGACTGCATGACATGCTTCCGTGCAGTCCAAGCCGATCCAGTTCCAACACTCTCTAGTGAATCAGCAGACGCTTTTTCCGATTCTATACCGACACAAATAGTTTGTTGTGGATCTGCAACTGCGTAAATTCATTTTCTTCAGCTCACAGCACACGATCCTCGGAGAATCTTTTTAGAACTGTTTCAAAATTTGATAGTTGTCGGTTGGATCGATGAACGCTTCTTTTCCTCTACCAATCACTTCCAAGCACAACGGTTGCAACGAGATTAGCCCCCTTTGCCAGTTTGTTTCTAACGTGTGAAAATTTATTGAATCGTTTTGATGCCTATGTCAGTTTATGTAGAAATATCCCAAATAGGTTTATTACTTTGATGAAGCCCATTTATTAATCAAAGGATAAAATGTCTGTTGCTCGGGTTTGCAGATTTTTAGGCTTTCAACAAAATATAGAAAAGCAACTGAGCCTTCACTTAAGAGCCTGTTGACACCCTATTACAGTTTTAATTATTATCCAAAACCAAAGATACCAGCCCCAGTGGGAAGCAAAGATTTCACATTTTACACACGTAACCCCACCGTCACCCACACTACGAGGGAAGAAACAGGAGGAAGAAAAATGATAGGAATGAAGAGAAAATCACGATCAGCGTAACAGCCAGGAATTAACAGCCAGCTTAAAACTGAGCAAATTACGAGGCAAACTTCATTGGGAAGAAAGTTTCATTTCACCACAGACCGAGTCACCAAGCAACGACCGAAATGGACTGCCCTGTACCCCGCAACTGCCAACTCAAATAGGTGCGTAACACAGCTCGAGTGTGTGCCTAGCTCGCCCTGCGGTAGGAGGAAGCCAATCCTACAAGCACTGGTCTGCGTTCTCAAAATTCTGATAAACTACACGCCGACATGCAACCGGCGTCTGTATCCCAGTGATGGGAGCGACTCCCCCAGACAAAGTCTTGCATCGGCAATACAAAAACGGCCTGGCAGCCTAAAGTGACAGTTGGCCACTCAGCCTCACACAAGAAAGCATTACTCAAGCATAAGAAAAATAAATGCATGGAAACGTGTTAGAATAATTTGAGGGGTTACTAAATTGACCTCCAACTAACCGCAAAGTACCGAGTCTCTTCGACACCGGAGAAATAATCTCAAGAACATAAGCCTCGAAGTGGCGTCATGTTCAGCCCAAGAATGTCCAAAATGGATCAACTACCAATGTTTGGCAACCAAATACTAAATCACCATGGAGGCGGGTCAGTAGTCCTAGACCTGGTCCCAGTCAGATCTCTGGCTTTTTCTAGGGTCAACAACGTATAACTGCGAGTACACTACAAGCTAATCCTTTCTTATGTTCTGACGCCTTCGCTGCCGGTCTATCAACCGGACTGTGAATGAAAGTCACGAGAGTTAATTTATCAACACATGCAAAGAGCCTGTCTTTGACAAAGCATACGAGTCACTTGTATAAAGTACAAACAAAAGTGGGCCCAGCACATACCCTGTGGCACCCCACATGACATTAGTTCAATCCCTTATCTCACCATCTACTGCAAACAATCTACTTACGGAACTCCTCTCTTACGGTCCGAGAGGAACTCCCTACAAATGGACAACATCCTCTCACCAACACCAAAGGGTTTCAACAGTGACTGCAGTCACTCACTCGGTCAAAAGTAACGCTAAAATCATGTCGCACGGCCCTAGCCGCGCGTTCCACGTTCAACGCTGTCTAGAGGAGATGCGACGTAGGGAGCAAAGCCCCGTTAATCATCTTGCCAATATGTGACTCCTGTTTAGAATTAGTTGGAAAAACTACGATATATTTAACAGTTTTAGAGTGTAGCCATTTCATTTTCTATTTATATAAGACGATTCCAAAATAACATAAGGGAAAATTATTGAAATTTGTTATAAATAGGTGAGCAATTTCTTTTTGGACACGCAGTGTATGTAGTTTACGAAATAGTTTGTGCTATGTCTTTCTGTTAGGCTATATCGCAGAAAATTTGAAAAATCGGATTTTATCTATTTCGTGTTTTCCATCAACGTCTAGTATTATGTATCGTTTTACGTTCGATTCGATTTTAGCAAAGATAAAACAAGTGAATCATGAACACCGTGTATGTTTTTTGAGGTACATACATCGGGTTGAATGCTCGAATAAAATGCTAGTGTCAGTTTTAGTAACCCTCGTAACTCTGTAAGATAATGATAATGTACGCCTATTTTAGACGCTGAGATAACACCGCATCCTAGAATTCAGTTGTTGAATTACTGCAAGATCTTACCTTTATGCGCTTTATATTTAACTACCAAGAAACTCAACGCATTTCGTATTTTTTACAAAATCAACCGTTGCAGTTTTCACCCAGTGGTGTGACCAGAGTAAATCTAGTTCTAACTCTAGTCTGAGATGCTCCGTGTTTGGTTTTTCAGTTCGGCAGTTGAGTATTTTTCAATCACTGCTGTTGATGAAAGAGAATGAGTTTCACGTACGTGTTGTTCCGAGGTTTGGTGTCAAAGACCTCTGCAGTAGAAGGCTCAGTCGTATCCTTGCGTGGATATATTTCTCATACAACGACTGCGTGGGTTGTCTTAATTGGATTGGCGGAGAATGCTGTGCACAGCCTGCACAAAATTATAGCTCATATGTGGCACGAAATAAAGTGAAAATGTACTGGGATAAAACGTCACTGTTGGGGATGTACATGCAGAAATGTAGAAGGCCGAACTTCGTCTGAAAACACTCAGTGTATGAATGACTAAGCAGGTAAAGAAACCAGTTCACTAACAGCCGTCCATCTAAGCCTCTATAGTTCCCAACCTTTTTATGAGACATGAAGTCTGCGCTGTTTTTCCACCAGATTTTTTTAAATTGGAACTATTAAACGCCCTCTATTTAGCATCTTAAATTCAGGAGTTTGAGAACCTCTTTTACTTATAGAACCAAAATTCACTATGCACAAACTGAGCTACCACCTTCTTCAGGCTTCATGTTATCTTACTGTGATAGCTTTTTATTAAGCGTAATTGCAAACACTTTTTTGTTCCATCCGTTCAGCCTTTGAAGCGTGTAGAAACACCTGCCCTTATCAAGCACGGCATGCTATTTTTTTGCCTTTCATGGGTTAATTTAAGAAACGTCCATTTCTGATTTGCGATATTTTATAATCTAACGATTGCTAAAAACCCGTAACAGCAGTATGAAAAACGTGTTTAAGTTAACACATGCCAAAGAAAGAAAAATCATGCATCAACTTGTTTTAACATATATACATCGTGTTACTATTATTTTATTGAATTTTTTAGCTTTACTTGAATAGGACTGGTCCAAACGTTCAAAAATTTCTTATCTTACGAAAATGAATATTACTGTCACTTTATCCTCTATTCTATAATCAAAACAAATCCCAAAGGGAGGTTAGTATTTCTGACGGGTGTTTTTCGTATTCATTTCCTTAAAAGCGATTAGCACAAATTCCCAAGTTATTTTGCATGCGTGAATATGAGACACTCAAAGGAGCCAAACCACCGTTGCGCAAAACTTCTAAGCATTGCAGGCAAACTCGACGATAAACCATAGAAGACGCAGTCTGAACATCTGTGTATCAGTCCAACTACGCCGCTTGGTACAGACATCACGCTCAACATCTTTCCGCTGGCAAAGCTGCTTGCTCTGTTAAATGCGAGGTGAAGATTTCTTCACATATATTTCAGGGGGAATCTGAAATTTGTTGCATTGTCAAAACGATGGAAAAGCAATTTTTCAAGAAAATAACGAGTTGCACGACAACCAACATACATCTATGTAAGAGAATTTTTTTTTCATTTGGTGCAGGTGTAGTTTCACAATACCCCTGTATTTGGCACGCCAGTGAATTCAACAGACGATGCGTGTATTTGCGAAGACATAGTTAATTCAGTAGTCTAATTGAGGAGTTAAGTACTAAATACATAAAAATCTAAATGCCTATGTTTTAAAAACATTTGAAATTACATTGAAAGTACATTCAAGCATATAGTGCTTGTGCTTGTCCTCAAGCATATAGTGCTTGTGCTTGTCCTCTTGAACATTTGAGTGCGCTTCGTAATGGTCAATACGTACACCACTAATTTACAGTTAAATATCAAACTTGAAGTCAGTAGGCGTCGTTTTACTGTGAGCTATTATTAATATTGTCATTATGGCTGTGGATTGTTACGCCTTATAGCTTCCAAGACTTCATTTTTTCGATCGAACGGTCGAAAGAACATCGGATTCCTTTCACCTGGTTACGGAAGGGAAGAACTGCTTCCAACTCTACAGGATTACATGTATTTTTTTAACAACCGATGTACTTAGTGGATCCGCTCCTTCTGAGCCGCAGTAATCACACCCCGCCTTCGCCGATTCTTCAACATCCCCAATTGTGCTCTGGCGACAGCTTTGCTTCGATTTTCAGCCGTTCATTCGTTAAAATACTATATCGTTGAGGCGGCCGTTGTCTGAATCACGTAAATACATGCTCAGTATCTTAAATGGTGATTGCATTTTACATTTTTTTTTCGAACCCGATGGGAATTGTCAATTGATTAAGCAAAAAATACATCAATTTAAGTTCTAATATGATCGACCAAGCCAATCAGTTTTTGGTCCAATATCTTATGTGATAATCGCATAATTTTCTAATGAAAACTGCAACTATAAAATTCAGCTTGGAAAGGTAGACTAAATCACTATTTTGCTAAGTCACTAAAGATAATTCCTTTTAGGTGGAAACCGAATGTGTTTCACTATTCTTTTACTCATTGAAGAGATAAAAGGTTCACAGACAGAGCAATAAATTATCAGCTACAGTTGTTTCCATAACATTTTTGCAAAAGATAAATACAACCATCAATGCAAAAATATTTACAGCATTGAATAGCGAACACAAGTAGTATGATTGAACTTTCTATTACTAATGAAATATTAGCCCTATTTTCGAAAAATAAAGCTCTTTGTATCAGGAAGGGGAGGGGGGGGGGAAGACTTCCTTCAATTTCTAGAAATTTGAAAGGGCAAGTTCTAGTCTTCCTTCTGAGAAGATTAGAAGAATAATCTCTTGGCTAAGCACTCAATAAGTTTTAAACTATTCTTCTGCAACTGAGTAACACAGTGACGTTCTGACTTCACAATAGCTGAATATCATCGGTAAGTTATGACTGCGTAATCCAAGGTTACTGCCGATGTGTCATAGGCGGGCGATGGAGATATGCTTCGTGACTTGAAAATTAAAATTGAACATAAATAGCAGAATTAAACTTAACAAGGAAGTGTGTTGGATTAGCCAGATTGATGTTACATTTACCATGATCAAAATAGTTCAGTAGACAGAGGAAATCCTACTTCTATACACATATCCGTGATAAAGAGGTTGGAAATCGTATTGACTAACACACCTTGGATCCCGCGATCTCTATAGTTACCTCTGATAAGAATAATAAAACACGGACACGAAAAATAAGCCCAAAGTATTAGTGAAATCCATGAGTGTATCTACGTGGGGCATCAGACCACAAAGAACCACAGATATATGGACATCAATACAGACCTAGGGTAGAAAACTTCCAGTTCATAGTGTCGAATTTAGGGTGAGCATGATGTGTGCCCCCTCAGCGCCTCAAAGGCTCTGACATGCTGGCCTTCACAGAGAATTCTTGCACAGGCCTGTGCGCTACACAGACGACGGAGGCCGAGTGTATTTTGTCTGCCGTAAATTTGCGTCGTGCTGTTCAGCCGCAGGGAACGCTCGACCTACTCTTGAATTGCAGCCGCCATCTCTATTGTTGCGGCCATATTTCTGGAGTCACCGGTGATGCCAGGACCAATCTTTAACAGGGTGTGAGAAAAAAATCCTCCCTCTTTTTCTATATAAAAAAGGTGTATATCAGGATACTCAAATATGAATCATAAAATTTACTCTAGAACATCAGGTGTTCATATCAATGAAATGCTGGCATATGTTGGTGCAATAACACTGGCGGCGACGTCAGCAAGCCATTTGATTTTGTTACAAAAATTCATGTTAAATAGACGCACATCCATCATACAACGAATTTTGTATCATATTTATCAACTAAAACTATCAATATTGCTCATTTGATTTCAAGTAGCCATCATTTGACGTCGTGCAATGTAACGTTCTGCACGGTAACGAATGAAATTTCGTACGCAGCTGGGTAGCAAAATAGCTCAACATCGAGTGACTGTGCGACGAAAATTATTTCTTCTCTTCCTGCTGCATTGCGCGTTGCATTCATTAGATTCACTCAAGAGGACGGACGTTATCACACTGTTTCATTTATTTCCTCATTTAATATTGCCTTCAACAGTCGGAATGCCATTAGCTGGGTCCAGCCACCTCGAAATTGCGAGTCACTCAAGCAGTTCATCAGTTCTCTTTTTTCACTTTTTTAATTGCATCTGGGGAAAATTCCGTACATTCTGGTCAAGTTTGAAACTAGGATATGAGTAACTGAATTCTTCACGATGATAGCAATTTTTTTAAATCTCTAAGCCTTATCTACTACTCATTTCAGTGCTTGCCAAACCGCTAGAAATTACGATTTTTTTACCGTCATAAGATGGAATGATTGTAACAAAGTGCTGCAATGCCTCGCTTCTGGTCATTCAACGGCCTCACGCGGCGTTTGCCATTTACTGGCTGTCTTGATACCCTGTGACGACCATTGGACAGGATCCTCGTAGATATGTTTGACTGCACACCTCGCAAAGTTTTATTGCCCGTCACTGACTTTGCAACTTGCAAGTGTAAGGTTTTCATATGTACTTGTGGGCTGAGGTAAGGAGGAACTCGGAAAGGCTCCATTCCATGAGTTTGATGATGGGTCTTATTATCTATGTTGGTTTTTGGCGTAATTTAATGTGGCTAATCAGTTACAACGTACTGTATAAGAGTGTTTTTGAAATATAAATGAATTTCAATTTACCTTTCTTTCTTTGTTTCAGGAATGGTGATGTGTCGTTGACATAGGCTGCTTTTGAAGCGAAATGAAGATACTACACGGCATGGAATCTGAAAAGTTGTACAAAAGTGTCCTGTGTGTGCTGTGTCAGACTGATGGTTGTGTTTGTGACGACTGTTGCGACAAAAACAGTTCCTTGAAGAGCTGGCCCATTCAAAAGATGGGCAGAAATAACACCGTGTTGAAATGTGACGGTACTGTGATGAGTAAACGAATAATCTTAGAGCAGTACGTCTCACGAAGCTCTGGAGTAACCGTGAGTGAAGTTTCTCATATCTCAAGGACACCAGTTTTAGAATCAGTGAACTGGGCTAAGGAAATATCTTCCTTAGAGTTACAGAGTAAGGACAAATCGGAAACTTTCTGTAAATCCCGTAACGATGGGTGCTCTCTAAATCAACTTTCTCTTCTAAAGCAGCGAGAAGTTTTCGTCCAGAACTGGAGGTGGTTCAGATGAGGCTTGTTTGCGAAGCAGCACCAGTTCTTCAGTCCTCAGGCGGTGTTCTTCGCAATGTTATTTAGGTCCAAATTAAGAAATTTGAGCTACGGCGGACGCACTACGAGGGATAAAAGAAAAGACGGGTTCTGCTGCTCTCTGAAGGCGTCAGTTTTGCTCTCCATTCTTCTGATGTTTACTTTCTCTGCTGTTGCTGGTGAGTATGAGGGCGGTGTGTTGTCAAAAACTAGTTTACTTCTTTGTGAGCTCTTGCTGGTCGAAATCGGAAGAAACAAAATAATGTTCAAAACAGATAACTATAAGTGATGAGCGCAAATTATACATCTCCACTCATTTTTGGCTAGCTATGAGAAATCGTAATCCTTGAATCTTTCAACGTTTCATTTCAATGAGGTTTTCGCTTCTCTCGACGGTATATCGTTTGATCAGTTATATTTCTTGCTTACTGACTATTCTAGGTATTCTATTTCATCCTAACAAATGATTTATGATTCCATTATGACTTGCAGTTCAAATTTTTCTTCATGTTTTTCGGATTGATTAGAGTTTAGCTCACACGTACATTTAATTTGTTGCTTTTATTCAGACTTAAAGAGCAATTCGTATCAAGTTCGACGTTTTTTTAATGCGATATAGCGATTTCACTGCAAGCAATGGCATGTTCATTGACTTATACAGTAGATAAGTCAATGTTAACCAAAGGTAGTTCCAAGCAAAGTAAATGCATTGGTATTTTCAACTGATACGGTTTTTGCGATTTTTCCGAATAACTTAATCATATCAATGGGGTTCAATGAACTTCAGATTGAGGTGGAATGTTATACGTTCGGAGAAGTTTACGCCTTAATGTCATTTCAAAAGAAAAGCATAGCTGCCAGTGAGAAAATAGGCATATCTTACAGAACGACTGCACGGTATGACGAAAATTTTGGGCTCGTACCTAGCACGTGTGATGAATAAGTTGGTTCCCTTTTGATGAAGTGTTAACGATCTTAAGGTCAATTCACTATTTGAAGATCCTACACAATGTGTGGTCGGTTATTTGATTGTGTTCAGCATAATTATATGCCAAAAGTAAAATCGGGTTTTGTTTTTCAATATTTTATAGCTTTTATATCAGAAGCTAAACCCATTGTGACGAATTGCGAAAACTGCCATACTTCGAGGGCTAATTGTTGTATTGACCTTTTCCAAGACTTAGGAAGTGAAAAAATGGAACATTTACAAAAAAATGATATTCTTAAAAACAAGATAGTTATGATGAACAATTTTTTTTATGCAAGGCTCGTCAGTTACTGGCTTTTGAGAATGAAACTTCTCCCTAACATTGACTGAATGAAAAGCCACAGGACTAAATATTTCGTGATATCTGAGTTCTAAATTCTGCTCTGCCTTTCTCGACATCGCCGCTGCCCTCACGGCGGCCAATCAAAGCGGAAACATTTTGTGTCCTCAGATGCACGTCAAGGGCAACCATTGAGAACTCCGGTTGCCATCGCCTCGATCGATAACTAAGTTAATATCACGTGAGCTTTTTAGCTTACTCCTCTAAAATTAACGAAGAAGAAATCAGTTAATGACAGTTACGATAAATGTGTAAGACAAAGTCGTTTACTGGTAAAATTCTTAATAATCGCGGAAGAGTGTCGTTGCTTTTCTCGGATTCCTATGAATAACATTTGTTCAGAGATTCCTACATGGTGAGTTTCACACGACTAATTGGCTTCTCTTATTTATATATTCATGGATCTTAGACTAGTAACACTTTTAAATTCATTTGCTATCACAAATCGATAGATGGAATCTTAGATAAAAGATTTGTCGTTAGTTTTTATTTCTGTGAATCTGAAAAAAATTGCTCATCTTATTTGGTTTCAACGTAAACAGTTTTCATATAATTTTTTCTATTTCGGCTGTTCAGTGGATTGCAATAAGAGAAACAATATGATCATCGCGAATCTTTGATGCACCTTGTATATACTGGCAGAGGAATCAAATGAAATTTTAAAATACTCAAAGCTACAGAGAATTAGAGTAGCTCTCAGACTGAAAGTCAACCGATGAAGAACTCATACACAGCTTGTGGTAAAATCATCATCTGATTAATGTAATCCACATAAATACTTACCGATAACATCAATTTGCCACGAGATGGAAGGCAAGCCGCAGCCATGCCGTCGGAGTGCACCGCCAAGTTTATGTTGCCGTCCTTCAAAGCTACTTTGCACTGACTCTTTGTAACGCTTCCTGGCAGGCTTTTTCTTGTCGCAAAGAAGGCTGCCAGTACACCAAACGGATGCACTTCTGCTTTCAAAACCCACCTGGCAGTGAGGCACGTAGTATATTCCTCAATCCTGCACATGGTAACGGGAATAAAATCGAACCCGTGGATAGTTACGAGGTCGATGTTTCTGTAGACGTCCAATGACTCATGAGCCTCTATAGCTGTTATCGTGCCAGGTACGAAGTCTCGGTATACACAGTGATTTATTTTGAAATTTTTTTCGTATCCGTATTTCATTTGTTTTCCTTATAAACAATCAAATGGGTTAGAATTGTTTACCATAAATTTGATCGTGTAAGGAAACTAAATTGAAGCCAAAAGCTGAGTAATATTGAGGCTACGTGTTCCTTCAATTCGTATCATAATACTGAGATATTTCCCTGTATAGTAGATGAACAAAATTATATTTAATTAAGTCTATAGTTTTCGAAATTCGTCAAGAATCAATTAGTGGTTTCGGATTAGTAGTGGTTTCGTATTACAGTAATGAATGTAAATAATTATCAGATAAACGTTCATCGAAATTAATTTTTTGTTCTCTGGGAGCCTCGAACAATATATGTACATTTTACGTGTATTGTCGCATATGAATTTCAGTCATTACGATTCAAAAGTTTTTCTCGCCAGACTTGTGAGATATTTTTGCCGTGAAAAGCCTGTATGGAAAAGCTAAATGATTACGATGAGGTAAAAATTTCCCATTATGACATGGCTGCACTGTACGGGACTTTCTAAATCTGAGTCTCAAGGCGATGGAAACCGACCAGCATTAATTAATTATGAGGTGTCATTGACAGAAACCGTTGTAGAACGGAAGCCTCGCCATATGATCATCAATCTTGCCTTGCCTATTCATCATGCAAAATGAAATTGTTGCGGCTGGTCTAGCTGCTGGGCACAGTTGCTGAGGGTAGTCAGTCTTCTTGCAGTGTGTGGGTGTTGCGCCCAGTGTTGCTGCAATGTTTTGGTTTCGGTTTCCGGTTGTGTTGCATGGTGCTATTGTTCAGGTTAGTTTTGCAACATGCGCCTCGATTGTAGTTGTCATGTTACAGCGTGCTGATGTGATACTGAGTGCATGCCATGCCATTCTGCACGGGGAATTTGTTGCTTCCCACCTCAGTGTGAACTTTTGTTAAGATGCGACTCAATGAAATTCATGTCATTTTCTCACTCAGTTCTATAATTGACTAAGTGTGCAACGAATAAGTGCTGAATGAATATTACCTTTTATATCAGAATTGGTAGATTTGATTGCACAATTCAGTATTTTAGATCAGGTACCGTCAGGATTGCAGTTAAAACGGGGAAAGTTAGACACCCTTTTGAGACTATATTCTAATTAGATTAATTAATTATTAGATGGAGAAAATGAGCTGATTTGAAGTTTCAAAAGTGAATTGAAAAATCAGTTTAAAAAGCGCTTGACAGAGGGCAACGCAATAAAAATTCTGCGGTCCATTTGTGTCATGAGAGGTGCGGGAAAATAGCGTGTCGTAGAGGTTGGATTCACTTCTTGGTCACACTTCCAATCAGTCCTACCAAGAAGTGCGTGCCATTTTTTGAAAGTCAATTCATGGGGTTCTGAAGTAGTGCAGATCATTCGATTATGTTGTTACTTATCACCTTCCTGGTATTTAGAAAGTTAAAGTCACATATGTCGTGTAGGTTGATACCCCCCACAATAGCTTGGCATTTTGTAAAAGATTACTCCGTGAGTAACTACATATTTCCGTCACATCTTTGTTTCGCTTCACGAGTAGATTTTTTCAGAGTAGCTGGCGCAATTTAATGAAGCATGGCTCCAACCTGCTCAGTTGATTCTGTCTGTAGCCTGTGTTATGCACCCTCACCCTTCTATTATCATTATTCTGCTCTGGTCAATAATACTGTAAAGAGCGAACACTTCAATTTTCGAGCGCATTAGACTGATTAAGAGAAGCTTGTTTTCCCGGTAAATGAACGCAAGTTATCTAACATGCAGGCTTCTATGATGAAAGAAAAACTTGTTCTCTTCGTCTTCTTATAATGGATTAATGTGAGTTTCATAGAGCTTAAGCTGAACTCAGTCATCAATAATTTCAATATTAACTTTTGTTATAGTAAGAAAATGATGAAAGACTCTTACTCCTTTTCGTATCTTTGTATTAAAGGTTCGATGCTCAAGGAGAATGTATTTATTAAGTTAGAGTTCAGGTTGGTCGTTAAGTCCATTGTTTTTAGGTCTTAAACGCATTTATTTGAGTACATCAATGCTATAAAATTTCCGGCTTGCATTCAATTACCAAGCTCCCCAATCTCGTAGTTGGAGCAGCATGCCTTTGTGAAAATAAAACATATATTCTGAGAAGTTTCTGTTCAATTGGAACGACGCATCAAATTTGTTTTCTGCAAACCACAGCTGGTGGGAGGACTTGAAAGAATGCGTGCATATAGTTTTACATCATAGGTAATTGGAAGCGGCCAATCACATATGATTTCTTTTACGGATGGTGCTAGTACCACCATAACATTTTTTTTGCCTTTTGTGATTCTTTCTTCGGCCCAAGGATTTCTGCTTACTATTCATTATGCTGCCATATATGGACCTCTTACTCAGAGTTTGTCTGACCGTTCGAACTCAAATATTTTAAAACTTAAAGAAGCCCTCTTCACAGCAGAATTCTTCGTAATGCAAGTTTTAACGGAAATTGGTAAATAGATTTATTATTTTTGGGTTTTAAAAAGTAATTTTTCACATGAACAACACCACGTCAGGGTTCACTGCATCACTTTCTGAAAAACTGGCGTATATCATTTGCAAATCTAATTTTAGGGCTCTATTTTCACTTTTATGATATCGCCCCATGTTTAATACATTTGAAAAATGCTCGTTTATCCTTTGTCTTTCCTTGCGAAAAAAGAAATGCAGCTTTACTTTCGACTTTAGATATAAAAAAAGTCTAGAAACTCACTCACTCTGGGCTCTTTAAATTGAGAAAACAAACGCATGACCGTAATGTTTCTTCTCCAAGCTTTGATAATCATGCCGAATTTGACGAAAAAAAGTTAAAGACAAGACAGTTTCAAGGTTGTGGTTGAGGTGCTTTAAAATATGAATTATAGATAAGGATATTTAAAGTTTTAGTCCTGCTCGGTGAGTATCGAGTAAGTTTACTCTGTTCAACGCTCGGGCCTTTTTTCATCGTAAGCTTCTAAGCTTCATCTCTATCGGCTGTGGCTGCCACTCGGCCCGAAATATCAGCGGTAGCTAATCGTTTACGGGATGGAAATCGTGGAACACAGATACCATAGTCAGTTTTGTTATATTTACTTGTTCAAATTAGCTGAATGTAGGTCAGATTCGAATTGTGACGGAACGACAACATATAGCTGTTGCTCGTCAAGATTTGAGAGGTCGCTTCATACCT
>VOMN01040194.1:0-22687 GCA_014899125.1 Orchestia grillus
TTTTTATAGAAGGATATCCAATTTTTATACAAGGATATCCAATTTTTATAGCAGGATATCCAATTTTTATACAAGGATATCCAACTTTATAGAAGGATATCCAATTTTTATAGAGGATATCCAATTTTTATAGAAGGATATTCAATTTTTATAGAAGGATATTCAATTTTTATAGAAGGATATTTAAATTCATAGACGGATATCCAACATTCATAGAAGGGTATCTAATATCCACAGAAGGATATCTAATATCCACAGAAGGATATCTAATATCCACAGAAGAATATCTAATATCCACAGAAGGATATCTAACAAACACAGTAGGATATACGGCTCATTCACGAAGTGATAACTAAGCCTACCAGCGATAACAGCCCGTTTCTGACCGCTTTCAAAACCACTTTCCGGGCTTCACGCGGCGGGTGCTCTTCATCTCCCTGCCACCCCTAGCATACCACCACCATGGTCGGGCCGGCAACAGAGGTCAACCCATCAGCCCGAACTTTTAAAAAAGAAAGGAAAAAATACCCAGTATATACAGCACACGTTGACTACGAAGTGACACTCCGGCGTGAGTTATTCTTACGGAGCGACCACCGGTGGGTCACGCCGCTGTCAATGTTTCAATATGAGGCAGAAAGAAGAAACCCTAAAATATCAGTTATGTTAAATGAAGGAATTAAGTCTCCGTAGTGTAAAATGTAGCTGCAAAACATCGGTAATGTATAATGAAGCAGTAAAATATCAGCAGCGTATGCACTGCAAGCTCCTTTAGAACTAACCAGGCCAAAATTACAAGAGTACTTCTACTTCACTAAGGCCTCAGGTAGCCCAAGCTCTAATTTGACAACCTATCTTGAAGTCGTTGCAGCTAATGTGGATCTTTGTGCACTGTTAAAGTTAGGTTCAATACTTTGTTTCCCAATGGAAGCATCCCGCCTTGGATCGAGTCCATTAAAAATTAGAGGCAAGCACGCTACCACTTGCGCTACGGAGCCTACGACCATTTTCTCTCATTTTGTCTTACCAGGACAGCCCTTTTCTTACAAAGCCCACCTTGAGTTCGTTCTCACTCATGAGGCGCATCGGACGCGGCCTCGTCATGGCGCTCCCAAAAGACCCAGCTCGCTCTCTCATTTCTGTGAAGTGGGACCGCCTGAACAAAAACGTGAATGAATAATTTGTTAAGAAAAGCATTTATCATCGATAGGCTACAACGAAAAACCCAGCGCGATCCCTTATTTCTGTGAAGTGGGACACCTCAAAAAAAAAATTCAACGCAAAAAGCAGTCTTCATCAATAGGCTTCAGCAATACACATCTTGAACAAAAAATGAAGCGGAGACGTCCCCTGATTTCTGTGAACTGGGATCGCCTTGAGGAAAACATGAAAAATGACACAAATGACCGCGCCTGAGTGATCATTGCTTCAACAGTGCATCGACTTCTCTACTCATTATACACACAAAGATGCTATGGTGTTATCACGATGACCTTCAGCCTTTGGCAAATGCTTGATGTTATCAAGTCCTTTTTTGCAAATGCATGATGCTGCATAGAGATGTTGCACGGGTACTCAGCTCTCATAGTCGATGTAAGGAAAGAAAATAGAAGCTAATTAAGTAAGAAATGAAGCAGAAGAGTAAAAAATGCTCCGTGGATCCTCAACCCTCATCACATGCTCCAACTCAGAAATTGACAGTAAAAAAATAAAATGACACCAGTAAATTTTTGAGGCCTTTGTCTGGAGTGAACCCGTACCGCAAGGCCCAAAACTCAAGATAGAAGTACGAAATTCAGAGCACGAGTGGACCGCGAGGCACAAAACTCAAGACAGAAGTACGAAATTCAGAGCACGAGTGGACCACGAGGCACAAAACTCACGACAGAAGTACGAAATTCAGAGCACGAGTGGACCGCAAGGCACAAAACTCAAGACAGAAGTACGACATTCAGAGCACGAGTGGCTGAGCCTCACGTGAGCTTGAGGCCCGAGTTGCTGCCGCTGGTGGTCCTGAGCCTTTGGCGTGGTAGCTCCTCTTTGCTTCCCCTGTCGGAAGCGTCCGCAGCGGCGGAGGAGCGACCAAAGGCCGTAAACAACGTCTTGGCCGACACCAGGTCGTCTGTGCCCTGCGCCTGCTCCGAGTAGCGCCTCTTCAGGAGCTGCTCGAAGGAGGGGCGGTCCTCCTCGTCCTCTGCCTCCTTGTCTTCCTGCTCGTCGTCTAGGGGAGATGCAAAAGTTAGGATCAAGAGTGCAGTTCGACTTTATTGCTGGCGCACCAACAATTAACTACAGTTTCGGCCACCGAAGTGCAGATATCGCCACCGGATAGTTGATCACCGACGGTATGCGAAAAAGTTAGGCTGGGAGATGAATTTAGAAGCAAAACTGAAGGTTCATCAGCTTGTGAAATAAAATCGCAGCTTTAGATTCAACTTTAATGTTTAATTTTAAAGCTTCCTCGGTTCCAAGTGTATTTGTTAATACGCTTTTTAGCAATGATTTATTTTCAAGTTTATCATGAATAGCCGAAGACTTTTTTACTTCACTCAGTGAGACTAGTAGGTTAGATTAATGAAACTACTGAAACCACTAGCAGGAAAATTGTTTTCTAGCCATTTTGGCTGTTCTACAAAAGTTCATGCTTAGCATATTGACAGCATCATCTGCAGTGTGTGTACAATGTAATTCACACGGTTTTCCTTCTTACCACAATACTGAAAATAACACCACCTCGAGAAATGTGAACTATTGAAACCATTTCATCGCCTTCTTTCGTACACGAACCTCCTCCGCCTTGTTGCCCACAACGCCGCCCGGGATGCGGAACTCCGACATATTTTACTTGCTTCAATGTGAAGGACTTTATTTTCTTCCACCGAACAACCAACACGACTAACACAAAATTAATACTCACGCTTTGACGCCCTGTGACCTCAGAATACGATAATTGAATCCAATAAATACAAGTTCATCTAATTGCCTTTATTAAAACCTATTAAGATGCAGAGGAGAAAAAACAGAATTAGCAGCCAACCATGTAAAAATTACATCACGCAGGATGCTGAAAAGGTCGAGTTACCATGACACTATGAGCAGTCCCCCCTTTACCAAAAATGTTACGGAGACATGGCAATCATCACCGCATTTGTGCCCCCCAGCGTTCACCTGAAAGGTGCGACAAGACTGACTAGACTGAAGCCACAAATGAAAGAACCCACACCAAAATGCACTTCCGCTCAACACCGCGCAGGATGAAGAAGCTCATGGTCCGGAACACCAAAATTCAAAAGGTGCGCAAAGAGAAAACGAGCAACGAACATGAAGGCTTTACATATGAGACAGAGAAGGACAATTTCATAATAACCTTCGCAAGATACATTAGATACATAATTATTTGGTCAGTGTAAAACTCCCTAGCCATATGATATGTAATCTCAAAAGAGCAAAAAGAATTGACCATTTTGTGAGGAATTGAGAAAACGAGAAATCTATGCACAAGTGTGTTTCCACACAGGATTCTCTGCGCATAGAAACAACAAGTTAAGAAAAAAGAGGAAGGAAAAAGATAGAGAATAATCAGCAAAAAAAGCATGAAACTGAAAAGATGTAAAGTGGGCACAAAGGATAGAAGTCCCAAAGGCTTAAAACTAAAGCTGAGGTAACCGATATCAGGATAAAAAAATCCACCAACAATACTTCTACCTTCTCAAAAGTCAATGCTATCAGGATTGAGAAGTAATATCCTATTCATAAGTCAAGATCTGTACCTGATGCCGGGCTGCTGGCTTCCGAGGGGTCAGAAGCGGGGGCAGGGGTAGAGTCGGTGTCGAGGGGCACAGTGGGGGGTGGGAGGGCGAGCGGTGATACCGGCTTTTTAAAGGCTGCTCACAAAACGATCTCGAGTTACAACATGCAAGAATGCATTCAACATCTAGGGATAAGGTGAAAACATTCCTTTGCAGAGAGCAGCTGCTCATGGGTCACACATTTAGCTATTGAATTGAAAATTGATTATTGATTATTATAGATGAGTATTTTATGAGCAATAGCTCGAAAATTGAAGGTTACTGCGGAGAAAAAAGCTCTTCCCGGCAAAACTGGTACAAGCTTCATTGTTACTACTGACATTAATAGGCAGGAGCTTTTTCAGGTTAGCTAAAAAGCATCAAGAAGCTAAAATTTTAAACCTTTCTCATTGTTAAAGTTGTAGGGGCAAGATGCAATACTTAAAACTAAATAAAAAAATGGATTCATTTCATGATATCGCAGTAAAACAAAGACAAAACATCACGGAACGGTGATGATTTTCACCGCACCAAACAAGCCAAAAATGCTCAATTACATTCACCAAAAACAAACATATACATAATATTGCATATGGCAACAAAAATAAAAACAAATGGAATAATATTGCCGTCCACAGGCACAGAGGTGACCACAACAAAGGAAAATTGCTTGCACGACTACGATGTTCCCTGAGCCTGTCTTCTAGCCTGCACAGGCAAAGAGAGCCCGCATGTCTGATGTAATAAGATTGTGAATGAATTTCTCCTCAAACACACGCAATTAACTAAAAGTTTATTTAGTTGGCACGGCTGATGTTAAAGAGTTGATTCAAGTAACACAGTTGATGTTAAAAAAGGTTGTTTCAAGTGGCACAGCTGATGTTAAAAAGGTTGATTCAAGCGACACAGCTGATGTTAAAATGAGTCAATTTGAGTCACACAGTTGATGTTAAAAGAGTTGATTCAACTGACACATCTGATGATAAAAAACAAACACGAAAGGTCTGTAATCAATGCAGCTGACGGGATAGTTCACAGATCTAATTACATTATGCACCTCAAAATCTGGAATACATTCCAGCAATGAGTGGTGAGAACACGGGATTTTGTGCCGTAAATATATGCAATACTAATTGTGTTCTCTCCACCAGCAATGAAAAAGCAACGTTTCCTGCGTAGGCTTACAAATAAACACTTGGAAACTGAGGTTGTTAACTGTTACACCAACATCTCAAATAAAAACTGCGAGAACAGACAACTTTTTTTGACGGTTTCTGTTCTTATCGGTGAACTTATAAAATTAAAGTAAATTTCGAATGAGAAAATAGCCGAACAGACACACCGCAAGAATAATGAAAACTATCACATGTATGAAGATTGCATCTTTGTTTGATTTGTAGGAGACTTTATCTCACCGCTATCATTCACAGTGGGTTGTTCACAATCAGAAGTGTCACTTGACTTTCACACTTCAATTTTAATGCTGTAATTTTACTGATTGAAAACCCGATGTACCACGCTCTGTATGTGAACCAGATCGAAATAAAATATTTTTCTTTCTTTCTTGTATCTTTATATCAGGTAATTGCCTTTATAGCAAGCAAAGATCATGTTTGCCAATTCAAACTCACAGTCATATTAGAAAGTTCATGCTCAGAAAACACGAAATTACAAAGGAAAACAAATTAAGAATAACAAACTTAAAACCTTAAACCTAAACAACTTTAAAACACTCAAGAAGAACGCGAGGCGTTAATAATTAGGAGTGCGATACTGGAAACGATGCATTGGAGCACTCGAGTAACAGCGAAGCAACACTCAAGGGTACCAAGGCAAACCTTTCGTCTCCGAGACTGGCAAGTCACCCATGTCTGCCTCAGGTAAATCTTCTCTGATCCTCAATTCAGTCGTTTCACTTTTCAATGCCTTCTTTAACTTACTAGGCAAACCTTGTTTATTGCTAAAATTATTCCCATCATCAGGCATCCCTCCTTCAATCTTCGGTTGTGTCACGTCGTAAAAAGAAGACTTCTGTAACTGAGCCGGGGCACTTCCTTTGCGCTTCAATTGAGTCACTTCGTCACTCAAAGCCCGAGTTTTGCCCTGGATATCCACAACAGAATGATCCTTAACAGTTTCAGAGGCGGATTTATCGAGATCTTTCCTCAGCTGCACATTACGACTGGCGACAGCATCTTCAGGCTTATCCTGATCTCGTTCTGAAGGTAAGAACCAGTTCACTTTCTCGGGGACTCGAATAGAGATGGTACGAATGAGCTCCCCAGACCCTATTTCTTCTTCACCCCGCTCAGCATCTTCAGTTGCAGCCATTTCCTCAATGGGATTGAACTCCTTGCTGCTGCAGCTACTAATACTGGACAGCTCAGACCCTGACTGGGACAGGCCAGGAGAGTTCAGAGAAAGCTCTCCAGCAGCCACAACCAAACTCGAGCTCTTGGTCAGCGTGGTCTTGTCCTCTGTGACGTCAGCAGCGCTCAAGTGCTGGTCTATGTCTGTGTCAAGAGTGAACCTAACGCGGTGCTGCTGGGGAGGTGGACCGCCCAAACTCTGCTGTTGGATCAAACTTTTCTTACGAGACTCACCCTTCTGATCCTGCACAGGCAAGATAATTAGTTAGCAACGAACTACGCATGTCATATCCCAATGAAATCATCATGTAAACTGAAACAAGCTTTTTTGGTCAAGTAGCAAAAGGACGCTCGTTTCTACAGGGTGAGCAAGCGAGGTGTAGGAACTTTTTGTAACATCATTCAACAAGATATCGAATAGAATTTTTATTAGATAAATTGATTAAATTTTGCCTTGGTATTGTGTACAGTGAAGATTTGCTTTTTTAATTTTATTTTCTAAGCATTGTAATTATGAGCAAAATTAGCGAAGTTATTAGCGAACCGTATTAGACAGCAACAAAATAGGGAAAATCGTTAGACTTGTCAAGCCTCTTGTGAGCAGGTGAGGCGTTTGTAAGGTCTTGAAACGCCTTAATAAGACAGGATCACACCTGCCAAAAATGAGAAGTACTCGAAATCGGTCAGTTAGGACATCTCAACTGATTAAAAACCCGAGAGAAAGAATTCGGACGGATCCAAGGAAAAACAATAGGAAACTTGCTTCAACAGCCTGTGTCAGCTATAGTACCGCATAAAATATACTGAAGAAGGATTTAAAATTATCACACTACAAGAAGAGTAAAGCTCAGCTACTGTCTGAAACACGCAAGCAAAAAGGTTTGAGTCGAGCAAAGCTTCTTCTTGAAAAACTGAGGATGGTCTTCAGCCTCCGGTGTTGTGGACTGACAAAAAGTATTCACTGTGCAAGCAATCCACAACCAACAAAATGACCGTATATACGCAAAAACTAGGCAATAAACCTATGTGAAAATGTGTTCTTTTTCAATGCTAAAAACCAGCCTCTGTAATGGTTTGGGATGTTATGACCTTGACACGGTAAAAAACTCCGCTCATATTTATCGAAGAGGTACTGATAACCCAGCACACACATCAGAATTTGTTGAAGAACCACTTGATTCTTTGGATTTATACAACATTTCTTGAACATGGAAATACTCTTCAACAGGATGAAGCCACTTCCCATACGGCCCACCTAGTTCAAAATAAGTGTAAGGACAATATGGCTGGTTTCTGGTCCAAGGAGTTGCAGCCACCTTCTTCACTAGATTTAAATCTCATGGACTTCAGTGTGTAGAACATTCTTGAGAATAGAGCTTGTTCATTTGAACATCAAAATGCTGATATATGTAAGGCTGAACTTATGCACTCCTGGGAAGATATCTCGCCCGAAACTATCCATGCAACGAGTAGTCAGGTTACGATAGGTTGAAGCATGTAGTGAAGGCTGGAGGTGGATATACTGAACATTGAGAGAAAAAGTAGACTGCATTGCATTGTTAGAATTTCGAGTGGGGAAAGCAATCATTAACTTCGAAGAGCTATTTAAATAAATTTTGTCTACATTTCGTTTGATCACCATGTACATGGCAATGAATATGCTGAATTTGAAAATCACATATTTCTCAAAAAATCATTTTAGAATAGAATTCCAATAAATGAGATGTGCAAGAAAAACATTTTAATAGTATAATAATTTAATTTCAAGATGATTCATGTTAAGCAATCAATTGAGAAATTAATGTCAGTAGTTAGCACACGTAGAAAGGAAGAGACCAAAACCACACGGTAATTTCAAATAAGACATCACAGGTACACAAAATTAAAACAAAAACCCTGCGATCCTCATAAGTCAAGTCCACACGAGTAACAAACAGTGCTAACTCTGTTATTGGCCACTCGGAAATTAGCACTGAACACAGCCTCCCAACACAACTGCACCCGCCCAAGTGCAGCAATTTTGTGGCAAAGATCACTGGCCCTCAGAACCTGTCCCTCCCCAGCCCACCATCGCCTTAGAGCGCTGCTGTAGACAGGATTCTCAGCCCACCTCACCTAGCAGCTATTCCTCACTTCATCTGGCCGAGAAATTATCCCTAACATCCCTTGACCAATAAATTACCCCTCACATCACCTGAAAAAGAAAGCATCCCTCACATCCCAAGACCAATAAATCATCCCTCACATCACCAGTCCAATAAATCATCCCTCACATCACCAGTCCAATAAATCATCCCTCACATCACCAGTCCAATAAATCATCCCTCACATCACCACTCCAATAAATTATCCCTCACATCACCACTCCAATAAATTATCCCTCACATCACGTGACCAATAAATCATCCCTCACATCACGTGACCAAATAACACCCCCCTTCTCACCCTGAGGTTAGAGCGCAGCAAAGCCTGCTCGCCCGACAGCGCCATATTGGGCACTGAGTACCCACTGCCAGCCGCCTGGTAGTCGGTCACATCGCGGGGCACACGCTGCAAAATATCACGAGTATCAACATGGCTTTCTTACCGATGTCAAACATTTTATTAACCCTTTGAAGCCTAAACAAAGGGATAAGTTTAGTATAGGAAAATAAGGTAAGTCTGAAGCAGATATCTGCACATTAAAAAACTGTAATGAATGTTGATATCCAAAAATTGGTACACAAGCTAACCATTTCCAGCTTTTGAGAGTCCTACGCTAGCACATAAAAGTGTAGCAGCATTTTGTCTGCCGTATGCTATACCTACGTAGTCCAGGGCCTCAAAAGGTTGATTACTTTACAGTCAAAATTTGAATTTCAGGATCTCCGTATTTCTATCACGCATTTTCTGGCATCATGCTCAATGTAGGTCATTGAGGAAGATTAGTGTAGAATGTTCTTCCAAGTTTTCAATTCAAATATTGGTGAATAGTGTAGAGAACACAAACTCCCCAAAATTAGAGCTCTCTTATTCACAAATAAATGCTTCATTTTCCAATTAAGTTAAAATAATGTACGCTGGGTTTCTTACACCGTGATTGGTGAAGGTACTCCATATAGGGCGTCACAAAGAAGTGTTACCACTCTATCATAGATCTCAAGGTATTTACTAAAAATAGTAGAATTACGAATATGTACTATAGGTATATCATAAAACTAAGTATCAAAGAAATATGTTAATCTCATTTATTATAAGAATGGAAAATAAATAAGAATGGAAAATAAACAAGAATGTAAAACAAACTACATATTTGATAAGCACTTAATAAACATTTAAGCTGTGGTGGCCCACTTTTGTGACACCCTGTGGTTGATGAAGACGATCAAGACAAAGTTGGCTTACTTCTGTAGCGGCGGTGTTCTCAGACCGCGCATTCTGCTTGCTCTTGAAGGCTGCACACGCCTCGTCAATGAAAGATGCAGGCACCCTGCAGTGTGAAACTTTCACACGACCCACGAACAGCACCTGAAAAATGCAGGAAATTCAGGCTCACGAACCATGAGACTTCGTTTAGACATGCATCCTCACGTCGACATGACCTCACATGGGAACTATGTAGCAGTATCTTACAGTTGAGAAACTGATGTTGAACTAACTAAAGCCAACAGAACTAAAAGTCCATCGAACAAAAGAACTTTAAAGGGAATCAGATGACTGTTTTACATTTTTTTCCAATTTTCCAGCATGAGAGAAAACGGAATGAGGAAAATAAAGACGCATGAACAATTTTTCATTCCTACCCTCCCTGAACTTTTCACCTGGTAAAACCAGTACTTGTTTTGTCTCACATTCTAGAACTGAGTTTAAAGAACACACAAAGCTGCAAGAGAACCTTCCTCATAACACTGCTTGAAAAGGCTTCACCAAACTGCAAGTAAACAAACCTCATAAAACTGGGTTTCACCATGCAAGAAGTTCTCTGGCAGAGACTGCATGGACAGCTGGGAGTTGGAACGGAAGACTTGATGCGAGTCCCTGGGCTGCTGGCGCAGACATCTGAAGAAACTCCGAACCTGCCGCAATTAAATTAAGTTCATTGTTGAATAAATGTATGACAAGGAAAGAGTCCACCTATGGAACTCTCAGTTCTGTTAAGTGTAACTTGTCCGTGAAGCAAGTTAACAATAAAGGTACCGGAGAAGAAGTATCTAACAAACATTTAATGCCCGTTGCATAAGGATTCTAGAATATAAAGACAGACACTTTAGAATAATTTTGATACTTGTATTTTAAAATTATACATTTACAAATGGAAACCTGTGCTTAACAACATGCAGAGTGCATCCCGCTTAGGATAGTAAATTGATAGTTTTAATTTTCTTTTCATTTTTCAATTTGTTGTTTTCAATTCATTTTTCAACTTGCATGCCATGCTTGCTTTTCTTTGCAGACCATTGTTGATAGCAAGCTGAGATTCGAAATGTACATTAAATATTTTTCAGTAAAAAAGAGAGAACTACAAATATTGTAAGAAATATTTTTCAAAGAGTCTTATAATATATTTGCAAGGAGAAAAACCACTCATACAAAACTAGAATGCTTTGAGAATTAGCTAATCAGCTAATGAAGTACAAAGATGATAGTCATTTGTAAAATACAGAGAAAAATATGACCAACAACTTTTTAGAGTAAAATCAGCCATGATAAACTACTTATTGACTTGAGTCAATTGAGATCAACTAAATGTTCTAAATGTTAAATGAATTAAAATGTTTTTAGATATTTCTTCTCTATTGTTAACTTAAGTCTTGTGGTTTATTTTATTCATTTATTGTAAAAATTCGCTTCAGGGAGAGAGCTCCTGTTTCCCTATTTAGGCTCCATTACACCAAGCGCAATTAGACATTAACACAAAACACCTGTTGGAGCCACATTCAGCAGTTATTCATGACTACATCCAATACTGAGATAAAAAATATCAAGCAAAAGTTTGCAAGGCAGATAATAAAATTGACAGGATATTATAGAACTGATGAATAATAGGGTAGAAATTTCCCTGGAATTACATTTTGATCAAAGCAAACAGACTGATATAAAGAAAAAGTACCTTAGCTAATACAGAAAATTTACAAATGTCTCCTAAATGTATAGGTAATAATTATCTTTCAATTCAGAAAATCAAGGATACAATCTGAATCTATAAGAAATACTGGAAATCAGAAAAATTAATTTAGCAACTATTAGTAAGCAGCTTGAAAATTTATTCAAATTCATTCCATCATCTACTTGTCACACCCGCTTATGAACTCATTTTATAAGAAAATTTCAACTTGATTAATCAACTAATATTTAAATTATAAACAATAATTTCTACCAGCATATGAAAAAAAATTCCTGCTGTATGTACACTGTTGTTCCTACTAGAGTACAAAGTGGCAAGATAAAGCAACGAGCTTTGAAGAGCAATGAGAAATGGAAAGAGAAAACTCACATATTCTTCTGAGTCAGCCTTGAAGAGATGACACTGATGGTCAGTGCGTATGAATGCGTTGCAGGGCACTGGCTGCCGAGACCCATCAATGCCCGACTCTTGCAGCTTAGCAATGGCATCTTTGTCCTGAATAGTTAGTGTGTGCAAAAACACAAAACATAATAGTGGTAGTGGTATCTTTATTGATGCAGTGACTAAAAAATTATATGTGCATAAACTCAAAATGTACCAATTTGTATCTTTGTACTTCTTTTAGTTGTATATTTATTGATGGAGTTGCTAGAAATTACACATAATATAGAGAACAAATAGCATCTACAGACATATTGACCAAGAAAGAGCCTAATGTAGAGTCAATACACTAGAGGTAATACTAAAACTTTTAGATATTATTACATCAAAACTCCAATTACCTGAAAGTAAACAAATAGAAATGAGCTAATATAACTATGAAAAGCAAACAATTATATTCAGCTTTAAGGTTTCCCAAATTAAACCAAGTACAGAATGCTAATAAACAGAACTCAAACATATTACATTGGGTTTCAAAGTATTTTACATGAAAAATAAAAAGAACTTTATGTTGACATTTAAAAAGTAAACATACCACATTAGGCTTTAAGGTGTACAAGAAATGAGTGTGATCAGCCTGCTCCATGACGCACTTGTGGATCTGCTTTATTGAGTGTGAGAAGAGAGGAGCTTCTGAAGCAAGGCTCTGCACCGTCACCATGCCTTGGCTGATTTCTACCTTCACCTGAAAAGAAATGACAATGATTATTACATGCACTCAAAGTTGAGATAAAAATTGACATTCGAATTGAAGGAAGGATGAAGCCAAAGAGCAAGATGGGCTTGGGGCAAGAGTCAGTCACAATAGTCATGACAACACATCTAATAGGCAGGCTAATTTTAATGTATCAAACTTAGAGTATTTGAGTGGCAAGTTCTGCTGCCAAAAGATTAACTTCCAAAAACTGAATCAAAAGTGATAAATTGAGGTTTACTTTATGATTGCAATGGGATTATGATAATGATTGAAAGTGGACATGAGATTATGACTGAGCATGAGTTCAAAATAATAATTGATTTCAAAGTGGATGGAAGGATCCAGATCCAATTAGATTATTGGTCAATTTTAGAGATGTGCAATTCCCAAAATTTCCCAAAACAGATTCTTTGCTGATGCAAATTCTTAATTATTATAAAATTTAAATCCTTATCAAATCTAAAAATTTGCAGTTTTATCTATTTCTTAAATATTTTATTTAGTAGAAGACAAGTCCTGTCAAAAATGTCAGGACAAATGAGGTTAACTTCTTGAGATGCCTTATTTACGGTAACTCTGACATGAAATATTTTTCTTTAGTATCACTGATATGGACTGCCTTATCGGAGTCTTGCAATTAGTTCAGGAATAAGAACCTGGAAATTTTCTATTTAAATCCTCAAGAGTGTGACCAAAAGATGGACCAACTAACCAACCAACAAAGCAAGCAACAATTGTATTTTAGTATATAGGGGGATAAGTGACAATTACCATGAAATTTATTTATCCATTATAACATAGAACTGTCAATTTTGATTATTGCAGTTTCAAAATAATTGTAAAATTGAAAGAAATGACATGTGTTCAGGGTCAGTTTCCTTTGATAATTCTTCAATGCACTAAAGGAGGAAATCTTCAACACCTCGATCAGTACAGACTTTAATACAAACTTTTGCAATGGTAATAATAAAGCCACTTAAAAGAAAATAACACCACTATTCACTGTAATGTGAACAGTCACCCAGATGCGTGATTTCATCAGCCCATCACTATAACTCCTCCAGCAGTATTGCCTAAAGTTAAGTGAACACTAACAGGTAGCATATATCAGAGTGGGCTCCAAAACAGTCAATTGACCCATGTTTGACTCCAAACTTGAGAAATAAATTTTGTCAATACATTCATTTAATCTAAAACTAATATACATGCTGATATAACATGTAAATCCTATAGCATGGCACACAAACAAACACATAGTATGGCACACAAATGAACACATAGCATGGCACACAAATGAACATAAACATATATCATTTATGGGGGTGAGTGTCACAAATAATGCAAAAAATATGGTATTCAGGATAATATAAGTTTCTTCACAAAAAAAAAGTAATAGCAGCATCAAAATAAATATGTAGGAAAAATTTTCAGTGTTACAAATATGTATTTTAATAGTAGAAACAAGTCTAACTCAAACAAACTATCATTAGTTTCAATCATAGCCTCAATCCAGCTGTGCTCAAGCAAGCTAATTTCATGTTTCCCAAGGAAGAATCTAAAAAAAAAGTTTTAATATAGTCAATCAGCAGGGCTTTAGTAAATTTTTCTCAATCTTGACCTATTAGTAGAAGTCTATTAGATTCAGACCTTGGGAAGTCAGGAGGCCAAAGTCATAGAAATTTTCCCAGACCAGCCATTTCTAAATTTTCCAGAGGTGTGACAAGAAGCTAAATCCTGCTGCCATATTATCATTAGCAGCCCTTGTTGACCAGGGCTTGACTAGTGTTTAACAAATTCACATAGTCATCTCAGTTGAGCCTGAGACCCTCTTAGAAAAAAATACAGAGAAGCTTTTCATCTTACAGAATAGATACATAAAAATGTATTTTAGAAGAAATTTTCAAATTAAAGTTGGCTAAAAGTTTTATCACATAATTATTTTACAGCAAATAAACATTCAAATTATCAAAAACATAACACACATTCACAATTTACATCAACATTGGTTAAAGTTCATAAGTGTAATCTCCTACCTTTTCATACTTCCTTTGATTTTTTATCTCAGCAATAATCCAAGGCAGCATGGACTTGGTGTAATGTCGATCGACTTCCGAGCTGCCACGATAATTCAGCATAAAAACTTCAGTGATGAGAGACGCTCCAGAGTTCTCAAGGAATCCTTCAAGTCCAGCCAGGATAGTAGCATTAGACCCACTATTCTCTCGGGAGGGCTGGCGGGTTGATGTAGGAGAAACTTCATCTCCAGAAGATGGGGAAAAGTGTCTCTTGTGTTCAGAAGTGGTCGCCATAATTTAATAAGATAAAGTGCTGGTAATTATAAATGATGAGCATATGCTAAAAAAATTATCACTAGTGTTGAAATTACATCATGTTTTTAATAAAATTTATTCAGATACGAGTGTAAGAACTCTTGATGCTTGGTTGCAAAATGATGCATTTCTTAAGAAAAATTCAGTTTCATTTTCACAGAAAAAGGTAGGTTACACGTCGCTTTTGCTGCAATTGTTGAACTTGCCTTGGCTGATCACTGTTGCTAATTGCACAATGTTCCGGCGAAGCGGAGGACACGTAGACGTGATTATCCGTACGATCGGAAAAAATCAATATCAAAAATTAACTTTATAACAACAGAAGTATTCATTCAGCACTGCAGTCAAGCACCTCAAACAACAAAAAATGTTTCTACTTATAATAGAAGTCTAAAATTTCAGTTGCTGAAAATTTAGTAATTAATTGTATATAATCCAGAGCGAGTCGTCGTCATAGCAACTGACTGTTGTGTGCGGGTGTAACAACAGTCATTTAAAAATGTTTCTCAAAGAACGTTATAAATCTCAATTCTACGCTAAAAATAAGTCTGAATCAATGATTAGTGCGAATATTTTTGCCTCGCTAGTAAATGTCATGACAGTGAAATAGTAGCAATTCGTAAGTTTCCCACCAGAACAATGCATTCCGTAAATGTTCGAAGATGTGGCGTCGTCAGCGCAGTCACAGAAATATCCAATGGATAAAAATAATGGAAAATATTATCAGTGTAGGTCTTCTCATCTCATTTTAACGAATTGTTCTAAGAATTCGGACTCTTATTCAAACGAGAGTGGTCGTCTATCTAATTTTCCTACACGCGCTATACATTCAAAAAAATGTTCCGATTCCGTTGATGGACCCGAAATCCATTCGCTTCAAGACGGTCAGAGGATTTGTTTGGTAGAAACTTTCCCGTCTTCAGATATTCATTCCATTAAGACTCTAAAAACGAAAAGTCCTCAGCAGAGTATCTTAGGAACGTCGAGTGCAAAACATATAAATGATCATAGCAACACTCTTTCGAGTGTGACTGAGATAGAAAATACTTGTGATAACGACACACAAGTGTCAAGCCCTAGGAATGAGCTTGTGCCTCAAAGCAAGCAGACATTTCTGACAGAAATTTTCGACAAGACGTATGGAGTGACAGAAGAAGGTAAGATATAATTTAGCGTTGTAGAAGAAAGTGTAGAAGATTACTTTTTATTGAAGGTAAAAATGAAATTTAAATGTTTAAAGAATGTTTCACAAGTTTTGAAAACTTTTCATATTATCCATATTGTATTGGTCTATAGAATATTTTGCGAGATTCATTATTTCCATGCCTAAAATGATTTCATGGAGATGCCATGGAATAAAGAGCCATTTTTTAATGCAAAGAGATTAATTGTTGATATCTTCATAATTTGATCTAATACTTTATGCCGTATTAAAGAACGGTTATATTTTCTAAAATATTTTACAAATTTCAACACAAGCCTCGAGTATTTTTTCTTCCGTGGTGACGTGATATCGAAACGCATACCTTTAACCGAAAAATTGAAATAAACTGCATAAATTTTTATATATCTAAAAGGATCTTAATTCTATGTTATTTTCCAATATTGTACATTATTTCATAAAATACAATAACATCAACGCTACTCGTATTCTTGATGACGTTCCCTTGATCAATAAGTGTTCATCAGATGCTAAACACAATCGCTTGAAAGTTGAAAGAATTAATGGAATTTACTACATAATCATATACGAATTGTACATATAGACTTGCCTCTTCAAGATGAGTATGTTATCTCTTGTACGGATGGTACTAAAACGGATACAAGAGACCGAACGCTTCATTTTACAAAGTGCAGCTGATGCTGTAGCACAGTTGGTCACGTATTCGTTTTCTAGTGACCCAAATATTTATGATCCACGAAATAAGCGTGATGAGTTCTCCATTACATTTTCCGATATGAGAATTTAATAATGTTTCAAAGGTCTAAAGCGACTTAGCGTCATATAAAAAATAGTTGTCATCCATCGTCCGTAACGAGGTTCAATTTCGAAGACAAGAAAGAGAGTAGAATACTCAACAAAAGAGTATACGACACTAAATTTCAAGCTTCTTATGGAAAAAACATAACCCACACACTCGGTCGATGCTCGTACAATTACTAACAGTTATTGATTGAGAATAACACGCGGGGGCTGAAGCTCACGATCCCTTCAGAGCGTGCAACTAGTCCACTTGTCGATGGTATTGATCTTGTCAATCGATTATCTCATCGCCATGACACTCTAACAAGTTGTACAAAAGTTCGGTCCCTGATACCTGTCAACCATGTTGCAAAGCTCGTGCAAAGCACGCTAATTTTCATTAGGGAAATTTTATAGCTTTTTCTGTCCGTTTGATGAAATTAAAGGAAAGAAACTTTGTTCCATTCAAATAGAGACACCCGTACTGAGTTTTAAACGTAATGTAATTACTTATATGGTACCTGAATACAGTGGGGAATATAGAATTTATTCTTCCTTACGTAAGGGATACAATCGGTGACTACTTTCCTATTGCAATCTGCCTAAGATTCTTATCTTTTTAATTCTTTTTCAAATCGATGGATATACATTATATCAAAGAATTGATTTGTCATGTAATTGGGGAGAAGAAACAAAACTCTTTATTGCTACATAAATTTCTTCAAGCCTGATGGTAGATTTCTCTCTCACGTGATGTCCATGAAAGACTTCTGTTAGTGAATGCTAAGTAAAACTTCTTTTCGTGGTCAGTATCATTTCGGACTTGAACACGTGTACTGAAGCCACACTCTGAACAAGTGGGGTGGTTTTGAGCTGCACGGCATACTTGGTGAGGCATCCCCGGTGATTTACAACACTAAGAAAAGATCAAAGTTCTCAATTACAGAGCTAATCAATATCGAACATTCTTTAGACACAGCAGTAATGAATAAAAAGTAATATAGACATAGACAAGGATCCTAAAGCTGGTTGCTTTGGGTGAGTTTCACTCTAAAAGTGGCCGTACGAACTCTCGAATTCTTGACACACTTTCAATTTCTTTTATTGTTATTTTCAGGTGTACAATCGAGGTGGAATTTCTAATCTATCGTACTTTACCCGTCTTAACTCGCAGGCCCTTGTCTTCCAGCATCTGTTAGACCTGTAGAGCACACGAGATGCCTGTGGTGTTGTTCCTTTGCTCAATTATTTACCCTATGAAACTTTTAGTGTGTAACGGGGGAAAAAATGTCTCCAGTTGATGAGTGGCATCGGCAAGAGGCAGAAAGGGAGGAGGAGAACTCAATAACGTATTTTTCACGACAGAATATCTTCTTTATCACGAAATTATAACCTGAGGACAAAATAAAGGGCCCATTAAGTGAAAAATAAAAACAGAAGGTTCGCGGGTCAAAGTAAGAAGCATTGATAAATAATTAATGAATTAATTCTTAGGAAAAAATATTCGAAGAACCACGGTCAGCAGGTACCTCGAGTGAGTAAATTAAAATTCACACCTCAACCTCCCATTTCCAGATACTTGCACATTCGCAAATCCCTGAGCGATTGTGAAGGGTCCATAACACGATCAGTCAAAAGTCTGATGTCAGTGTCCTTTACGATTCTGAAAAAATGATGAATAAATGACAATCATGGGAAGAAAATACCGTAAAGCGAGGCATCGTACAGCGAGGCACGCTTACACTTGTTTATATATATCTTGATTCGTGATTAAAATTTTTCGTTCCAGGTATATGAAATGCGTCGCATGGAAACTTGAGATGAAACTTTTGACTCGAGATTACACATTTAACATATCTGGACCTAAAAATTTGAAACAGAAACTATGTTGTGCACAAATCAAGTACGACAAATATCGAGGACTACCATGCCTCATGGTCAGTGATGGTGCGACTTGAATTGAAGGTTTGAGCTCCGGGGTAAAAATAATTAATGTTTCTTCTAGCAGTGCTGGAGCTCGAGGCCTAAATTTACACTTATAATTAGTAATAATAACATTTGAACTGAAGGATAGTATTCCGGGAGTGAAATCAACTAATTACTATTGACTTTGAAAGTGCTGGAGTTCTAAGACCGCGAGAAATCCATAGTTAGTAATGATCCAACTTGAACCTTTATTCATTAACTCCATACGTTTTACCGCTGGGTTTTCCATGCCTTACAACTACTGGCGTGGTGAGGGATGTGAGGAATGTGTGGTTTAAGCTTCCTTTTCCAAAGGAAGTACTCCCTGGTTACGTGAAATCCCTTGCCTGAGCCAGGATTCGAACCCTAAACGTCCCGGCTGCGAGACCATCACGCTAACCAGTACGCCATGGAGCCGACTTGAATTTAAGGTTATTGTTCCGAGGGTAAAATAATTTAATGTTTCTTTCAGAAATTTCCCCACTTCACCCAGGAGTAAAACGGATGCCAGCTGATGCTGGAGTAAAGCCTGCGACAGCTTAGCAGCCTGTCCAGGGGCGCAGAAGTCAGTCACCTGTCTAGCTTTAAGCTACGGAAACCGGGTTCAGGCATCGGCCCCAATGGCCGTCATGGCTACGCCAAAGGGAACTTTACTGCTTTTGTTTAATTTACAGAAGTCCTGGAGTTCGAGGATTGCAACCATGGTTAGTAATCGTTCAACTTGAACTGTAGGTTCGTGTCCCTGGTGTGAAATGAATTGTTCTTGCTTTCAGAAGTGCAGGAGTTTGCCCAGCTGCACGGTATAGACCCCCATCAAGAGCCCGACCTCCTGCAGGCAGCTCGTGAGACCCTCCTTGCCCCTCTGCCTTCCCCCTGGACTCCAGTGTGAGTAGAAAATAGCCTTTCAACGTTGAAACTTTGTATCTTTGGCCTGTTTGACCTTCAGTGCATGAATTGCGCTGCGGAACAAAAGTTTACCCTCTTTTTGTTCCGGGGTTGACACCATAATTTCTCATTTCATTGTAACTAAGCAAAATATAAAATAATGTTAATAATTTTAATGCTAGAACTTTGCTCCTATGGTCAAGTCAATGAATTTTTAAACTTGCTTTCCTTCAAAATGATAACAGGAATAAATGTATGAAATAAAAGTATAATTCAGATGCAAAGTTTCACAGGAATAACGAGTATTTTCTTTTCTTTTGCAATAAGAGAAGTTAGAAAATAATGTTTGACTAAAAATAACAAAAATTATGGTACGTAAATGGTGGTAGCTACACCTAAAATATCAGGTGATTGTAAAAATATCAATTCATCTTTCCAGATCACCACTAACTCCATCTTACATGTCAGTGAGCTGATCCGTCCTCGGCGGGAACGCTGTGGAAACGTCAGTAGCTTTCTTGGAATTGAGCAATTCAGTGTTCAGCGAAATACAAAATATGTCTCATCTACGTTCCAATTTGATGTTTTGTTGTAATTTAAGCTATTTAATTCCATTATAATTAACATCTTGATAATATGTGAGGTGGAAGGTAGAGACGAGAGCCCTCGGGGGGGTAGGATTAATGTCGTAGGTGGCACCGGGCCAGGGAGTGGTCAGCTCAAAACAACTTTTGAATTTAGGTCCAGTCGTCTTTGGCGAAGAGCGCTGTACATCTTTTCCTGCAAACGACCGCTCTACAGTCTTTCCTGTGTAGAGCGGTATCAGCTACAGAACGATCATCAGATAACACGAGAGATATTTCTCTCACGAAAAGCCAATAGAACGTGTTATAATGAGTAAATAAAGAGATAAAGTGGTTATTAGATGGAACAAATCAAGGGCTTTGTGAGGGTCACGATTGTTCATGCTCGAATAACTTGAAGTAATGGTCGTTTGCTCATCCCTGTNTGCTCCTCGTACCTCCCTGTACGCTGCTCCTCGTACCTCCCTATACGCTGCTCACGACTGCACCGTAGTCCGTGCACTCTGCAGTTGAACTTTTCTCAACTGCCCTGGAAATACACAGCAATGATACCAGCGTCTTTATCGTTCTCTGCAGACTGGACGAGAGTGCACAGACTGTGTACTACTACAACCCGGAGACGGAGCACAGCACATGGCTGCATCCTCTGGACTCGCTTCTGAAGGAGAGGGTCAGACTCATCAGGTCGTCAACTAGCGAGAGTACAGCAGGTGTGTCCGTACTGCTTGGGTGGCATTGAGTGAACAGGTCAAGTAGACAGTCAAGTAAGGGAGTCGTCAGGTAGACAGTCAAGTAAGAGAGCAGTCATTAGACAGTCAAGTAAGAGAGCAGTCAGGTAGACAGTCAAGTAAGAGAGCAGTCAGGTAGACAGGCAGTTGAGAGAGTAGTCAAGTAGACAGTCAAGTAAGAAAGCAGTCAGGTAGACATTCAAGTACGAGAGCAGTCAAGTAGACAGGCAGTTAATTAAGCAAGTAGGCAGTCGAGTAGGTGGATAGTCAAGCAAGCAGAGAGTAGTAGATAGTCAAGTAGGCAGACAAACCAAGGCCATGAGAGACCGATTTCAGTTAATTTGCTAAATAACCTCCCAAAGCGTCATTGAGTTCCCGTTAAACCTGTGGATAGAAATGAGCACATGACAATTTCGATAAAGACAAGTAATCATGAAATACAATTGTCAAGCGCGGTCAGTACCAACTGCCATCAACAAGGTGGTGCGGCTGGTGCAGTACATTTCTCATGAGTAGACGGGGAAGCTAAGGATTGGTTGAATCTATGCAAAGTACAACCGATTGTAAATAGGTACATATGCAATTGACGTAGTAGGTTAGAGAAACCAAACTACAAAGTTATGACTATCATGAAAGGGAAATTCTCCTGTTATTTAGGAGAGGAGGGAGTTTTCTGACCATATCTCCTACAGCAACTGGTCAGGGGACAACTTCATTGTATTATTAAACTGTATTCTTTTCGACCAGAATCAGCAGCATCGAGTGGCTTTGTTCTATCTCCAAGTGAAACTGGAACAAAAGCAAGACACGGGGCATCCTCATGTCCCTCCAAGACCAGTGCATCCCTACAACATCTTCAGCCTGACAAGCTTCTTCCAACCACCTATCAGCCGAGAGGGACTGTCATCGTGTCGGACAAATTTGAAACAGAACTCCTAAATGAAAGTGCTCTCCGAGATAAAGAGGGCACAAAATCCACGGTCATCTCTAAAGCACAGCATCTGCAACAATGTGCTGCAAGAAAACCTCTCTCTGAACAGAGTTCTAACGCACAGACTAGAAATGACGATTCTTACAACAACGTTTTGAACGCGAAGGGCATGGGCCACGAGTCTTCCAGCAATCCAGCAGTATCACTTTCATGCAATATTGCACAGACTCGATGCAAGTTTAATGATCAGTGCAAAGTTTTCACCCCTGCGAAGGAAATTAAAGGTAACGAGGAGGCAGCGTCAAAAGAGGCCCATACTTCAAATTCCGTAAGGATTCCAACTAATGAGGCGTTTGAAGTACATTTGTGCAGGGCAGAAGCAGACGGAGAAAGCGATCCAGGTTCCGTAGAACATTGGTCTGAAGAGAATAACATATTTCCAATGAAGGATGTTCAAAGCCGTGCTCCAGGAAAGCTAAAATTTCTCGACACGCCTGTTGGACTGAAAGATTCTTTGGATTCTCATTGCGCAGGAGACTTGACACTCTTGGAACCTTCACTCTCAAAAAATTATGAAGGGCTTTCGGAAGCAAATTTGAACTTACACGCTGTGAATGACAATAGGTTACCCCACAAGTGTACTGCCTCTTCCCCTAAAATCGAAGATAAAAACCTTGAAAATATGAAGAAGCTTGCTCCTCTAGGACCCATCCCGCCCAAAGGTCAAACAGAACGCAACGTCCAACTGGATCCGTTGCCTCAGCGGGGACCAAGACAACTTGGTAAATGCCTGCAGTCACTGCAGGTATGTGACCCGCACCATGTTGCTTAATTAGAGATCAAGAATGCTAGTATGGACTGTGGATTACTGACCTGAAAATAATTTCTTCTGAACAACTTAT
>VOMN01040207.1:0-12711 GCA_014899125.1 Orchestia grillus
AAATTGAAACTAGTATGTTTTTACCTGCCCTTGTTTTGTGGTTTTTGATTATTTCTATAGTAGCAATGGCAGTAAACTATTCTTCATATCAAACTGCATCTAAGTTCGCGAACTGTCTTATAACGTTTAATATTGAATAGAACACCAAACACTCTTGATTGGTAATGCATGTGAAATGAAGATAATCCTTCCGTGAAATGTAGTTAGTAGTTTGTTGCCTAAAAGGGATTTGCAGTTCATATGATAGCATAGCGCTGTAGGCTCCAACTCATCTCCGTTCTTATTCCAAAGGCCGCAAATTGATTATCGTAAAACAATTAGGATTCTATTCATAATTAGTTACGTTCATAGATGAGCAAGTATGTCTTTTCGATAGGTAAATAAAATCCATGCATTTTGTTTCGTGGTCAATTGTACTACCAGGCGCAAGGGAAATTCAGGTAGAGGGAAATGGGAAGTTAAAGAACAGTTCTTGAAAAATACGATTTTTTCAGTAAATTCCGAAATGATGTGTCTTCAGCACTCTAGGTCAACCTACAGACTCGACTGGAAAATATTTTAAATTTGCTAATTAATGAAGTGCAAACAGTGCGCGCTAATGAATCGATTCCGACAAAGACTGTACATTAATTATTACCAGCAACTTGATCGTTTCGATATACATAGCACTATTTATCATTCTAATATAATTCGGATAAGTGTAGTTATAAATGAGATTAACTGATAAGAAAAAATGAGGGTGAAAATTTACTTACGGGAATCTCAACGTAAATCATGGAAACAAAGCGGCATTCAACATCAACGACTAACTCATTGCTAAACGTTCTTAAGTAATAACTTGATAGTGACAGCTCTTCATGCTATAAAATTACATTTAAAAATAAATTACAACGTTGAATGTAGAGCTGATGATAATAAGTGACTGAAACTTATATTCATCTGAACAGTTTCTAATATTAAGAATGAGAGCCATTTTTAATAGAGCTAAGGGCTGATAAAAGATACGCTGAATGAAAATTTTCTGCAAAAGTCATTTCGACTTGAAGCCAACCAACGTCCGGTATCATTGATGTTACTTTTATGAATATTGTTTTTCATCATTTCGCCCACCCACAACTACCACATACATCAACTTATCAGTAAGCGTCCTTATTTTCTCTCGGTAGTTAGTCTCAAGGTCATCGATTGAAGCCGATGGGCACAGATTCCCCTTAAGCTCTAATTTGTCTGAGCCCTTATTTTAGTTTTTCTACTTCATCTTTAGCTCTGCAAATCATAAAGATGTAAAACAATGCGTCTGTAGCAACTTTAAGCGCCGCATTGGCCAAGACAAGATAATTCAAGCAGAGAATATGAGCCAAACTTTGCTGAGCACTTAACGATAGCTGAGCAGAAACCTGTACAGAGTAACAGGAAGTGTGTTTATTAAAGGGCATCAGTTACCTGAAAATTACCAGCAATTCAGACTGATCCAACACAACGAGTTCTTACAAAAGCTTCACGAGATCTCCAGTAAACCAGATGGATGGAAACAAAGAAGGTGTGCAAATGATCACCCCGCGCACGCTCCGCATGGTCACACACATAATAAGTAACCGTCTGAAATTTCGCAGTAATTGCAGGATTTAATCTGTCGGAAATGGCCATTGTTGTATGCATTAGGTGAGTGGGCATTGAGCGATGACAACGGGCTACCGCCAGCCCAGTTTGAGCCGCAGTTTTAGGCCACACACAATGTTCCCGAGGCCAGACGGCCGCTGTGTTCTCAAAATTTTTCCTTTCGCTTCCTTTCCTCCTCGCTAGAAATGAAACCCCGCTTGGAAGGAACATCTCAGGCCGAGGAAACCAAAACGGCGAACACGGCTAGCCAGCCATTGATTATCCCAGAGAATGAGTTCTAAGAATCCTCCCATCACGGATAACGGGTCTGACTGAATTGCTGGGCAGCGTACAAGGGAGCAGCTGTGGAAGAGATTAAATGACATTTTTTATGAGTTGTGATTGTCTTTCGAAGCCCCACCCAACATAGTTATTGATCAGACCTTGTATAATTTTCGTATCGCCCCGACATTTGTGGAGTTTGCAGTGCAACAATTCCATTGGTTCAACCATTTATATTTTCATTTAAAATCTTAGAAGTAAGGCTAAAACATTTCAGTTCATAATTTGTATACTTACCTAGACACGCCTATTCCTCATTTGGGTTCAGAAAAGATGTTTCAGTTAATGAAAATAGAACCTTCATACTTTACGAATGCTTTTTAAACAATAAATTCACTATGTCCAGTAAATTTTAGCAAGAGATGCACGACTCTCCACATGAAACTTCTTCAATGACAATTATCTGAAATAGTATTCACAAACCACCTGAAAACATATGAAATGTTCGCATTTGCGAGTGTAAACCACTACGTGACCGTAAGCTCTAAACTTGAAAATATTCGTAGTAGGTAATAATCATCCTTATGGGAAATTCTTAAGGGAGCTCGATTCCTCTCATTGAGGTCAGAACAATGCATCCCTGGCTACCTGATGCTCTATTGTGCCGAGCTCGCAAAGTTCTCACGCAGTCAACGAGTTCTCACACAGGTTCTAAAATTAATTTCGTAATTTTCAGGAGTCTATATAATTCTACATATTGAAATTTAACGATGAAGAGTTAGGGTAAAAAGTATTTAGATAATCAGAGTTCTTATGTTGAAAAAAATTATTTTGTTATTTCGAAAAATGGACTCTTCAGTGCATTTGCTTGAGAACATTTTAGCTGCCCGTTGGAATGGAAAATTCCTATGCTAGGTGGATTTAGTGTCACATATCTTGGGTCTGATGGTGAGATGCAGTGAGCTATGTAGCGACACCAGGGTTATATTATCGCTAATCACAGGGGGAAGATTGATTAAACAGATTGAAGGCACGTGCGGTTTCAAGGTATGGTAATATTTTCTTGTATTCGATTTATCAAATTGCGGGGGAATATTTTCGCTGGTCATAGGAGAATTATAAAGGTGACCAATTTTAAACGTATTATCACTGGTACAGAAAGGCTTTTCGGAGCCCTTATAAATTCACCCTAACTGATTAAGACAACGACAAAATTAGAACTGAACACATATAAAGAATTCATAGGCTACAAATTAATCAAAATATTAGCCCAAGATCATTTGAACAAAATAACAAGGATGTTTTGATGGTAAAAGGCCGTTTCTTTGAAAGATTTTTTAACCTTCGCTTAATAAACACTTTGCACTGGCCGTGTAGTGCCACGAAGAGGGCCGTACAAAGGCCACATTCCTCGGTGCCGGGAGTCTTTGATTAACGAAAACGCAAAATTTTCTATTCAACGTTCTTCTTTTCGAGAATAGAATTTGCATTCGTAAAATGTCACCGGACGTAACCACGAGGTTACTGTCGGGTTTATTTGTGGGCTTGAAACAAAGGTTACTGTTGGGTGTGTTAGAGTGTTTGTAACAAAGGTTACTGTCGGGTGTGTTAGAGTTTTGTAACAAAGGTTATTGTCGGGTGTGTTAGAGTGTTTGTACGAAAGGTTATTGTCGGGTGTGTTAAAGTGTTTGTAACAAAGGTGATTGTCGGGTGTGTTAGAGTGTTTGTAACAAAGGTGATTGTCGGGCGTGTTAGAGTGTTTGTAACAAAGGTTACTGTCGGGTGCGTTAGAGGGCTTAGAACAAAGGTTCCTGTCGGGTGTGTTAGTGGGCTTAGAACAAAGGTTTCTGTTGGGTGTGTTAGAGGGCATAGAACAAATAACATAGGAATGTGGCCACTGTACAGCGTGCCAGAGTGCATTCAATACTAGCAGAACTTACGGGAATTGAATACTAGCAATATCTTGGTACTTAATCAATCAGTATAATAACGCAGCATATTTATAGTACGAATGCATAACTTAATGAATCATCATTATCATCTTTACCAAATCGATTGCAGAAAATTTGGATCCAACGTTACGTATGGGATAAAACTGTCTCGATTCGTTAATCTAAATGCAATAATGATTAACCCATGATCGACGGACATACCGTACTTAGAAGATGTTTAGAAAATAAGTTTAACAGCTTGAGGGTTCAGTTCACGGGCTCAAAATTCACTCTTTCAACGTCGGGTCGCGCACCTAACGCATAAATCGCCAGCGACACTCGACCCCTTCTCATGTTTTTCCGCTCCAGCGCGTGAGCAGCGAACAAATGAAGGTTACTTTAATGCGAGGAATAATTTCAGGGCGTCGGGTGTTAATATACGACGAAACAGGATTTATTATTGCCAACAATATTAAAAGAAAAATATGTTCCTACCTCTGCAGCTGCTGCGTTTCGTCACAAAACTGTTGTGAAAATTCTGGTAGAGAAGCATTTTAATTTCACTTTAATGGATCTCATGTTGAATAGATCTCCCGTTGATGCAAATAAGAGCTCTGTCGCTGGCTCGGGAAGTGGCTGGGGAGAAACACGAGGAATATTAATCTATTTTGCCTTCGGTTTCCTGATGAAAAATAAGAGCTAATCTTTGACTAGAAAGCGAAATGCTTCCTGGTGAAACATTCGTGGAGTACATTTATGAATCATTGTTTTAGTTGGCTTACATTTATCCTTCGCGGTAACATTCTACCTACCGTTATTGAAGCGTAAAAATCCAAAACTCGTCAATATCCGAAGCACTATTTCTAAAGAGCTCAAGAATGCAGGTTCATTTGCTGCAGATTGGAAACTGTAGCAACTTCATGGCTATTCAAATACAAAAAACATTTTTTTAATTAATCTGTGTAATTTTACGGCCAAGTGTTAGTAGTTACGTTTCATAACACCTGGCCATAGCAGTTGTGTGTGCCCCAAGGTGGCAGGACTAGCCCCGCCGGTGCAGCTCGTGATTGCCTGCCTGAAGCTAGCGGTCGATTGCAGAGTCCAGGAATGAATGTGGTTACGCCCCAATCACTTGTGAAAAATGAATTGTTTCTCACAAGGACGTAAATGAACGGCTTGCGAATGCGGTATGAAAAAAGACGCATTTAAGAACGATAGAATTAGATTTGTTCACGGAAGGTCTGTGCCCAGTAGTCATCGAGGAGATACTTACCAAAGACTTGTTTTATTGCGAGAATTGGAATTTTCCCTGTGTTCAAACTTGAATGAATTCCAAGGAAATGTCGCCTAATAAATCTTCCAAAAGTAAAAATTCACAATCTAAATATGAAGGATTGTGGGAATTACAACAAAATATTGGAATAAATGTTCAAATGTCCATTCAGTTGTAGTAAAAAATTCAAAAGTAGAATAGATGTCTAAGTCCGTACTAGCGAAGGTTGCAGAGTGCCTAATAAACTGAAGGAAATCCTTTATTTTATTCATTCTCGTGTGATGTTATTTCACTTCATCAAGTTCTGTTTTCAGTTCAGCAAAAAAATTGACAGCAGTGAAATTCTCTGCATGGAATGCATGATGAATAACTAAAACAAAAAAGGTAATTGTTAACATCGCTGGCGATACCGAAAATGACACTAAACATTAGCAAATGTTATCATTGAAGGTACATGTCTCGGGAACGTAGGCTGGAAGGTGAAGAAGACTTTACTGCCATTGTCGTTTTCTTTCAATATACCACAGCAAACAACATCATATGAAAATTGTAGGATGATTTGTATGGTGATTTTAGAATTAGCAGAGAAGTCGAATAAACTTAATGTGCCAATGTGTTGTAGCTGTATCTAGTAGATTTTTTCATTTTGTCAACGTTAACATTGAGACCGTAAATTTTGTAAAATATATAAACTTTTATTCTCGCTTAGTTTGGACAATTTAGTCAATGCTGACCCTCTCGGCAAAATTTTACTAGTTCTTCCTTCATTAGAGTCGTGATTAAAGTATATCCAAATTTCTGTATTGATATTAGCAACTCTACCATTGATCGCTTCTTCAGCATGTCCTAAAAGATTTTAACTCAAGTGAGAGTAGGTTTGAAAGTAAATACATCGCAGCGCATCTATGCTTGGCAATGAAAATTTATGTTTACATAATTCATAGCAGGCTAAAATTTCTCCGACCCTTTGAGAACAAAGTTTTCGAGTGAAGCTTCCTCCACTTCTTAAAATAACATATTGAGTAAAATCTTGAGTTGCACTTGCAAACTCTCAATTTGGCTCCTTGCAGTACTTTCGACTTAATTTAGCACCATGTGGTACTTATTTTAGGGCCTTTCACTTTGGCACCGTGCAGTACTTACAACTTAAAGCACACACATCCCGAAGCATTTGCAAGGAAAGGCACGTAAATAATTAAGTATGGCAATGAAGTTCTTCCAATTGGAAGAAATTGTAAATGGGAAGAGTTTTACTAGTCATCTCCAAGCCTTCAACAACACCTCATGGCGTTCGTAGAGGCCAGGAAGAGGTCGGCATCGAACTCCTCTGTAGCGTTCATCCGTAATAAAGATGAACATTGTTCAAAAAGTCATTGTTCAAAAGTTAAGAAATAACGCCAAGTCATTGCCGTATGCTCCTTAAAAAATTGAACCAAAGTATTTAGCAAACATGGCTTCTATAGATACAGCAATATATTCAGTATAGGAGTATGTTAATGGGTACAGAGGATCCACCAGTATATTAACTACGTGTAAGTTGCACCTGCGCAGGATATTGCGATCTCTGACTTGAAAAAAGTTTAAATGATGACTTGTTAGTCCCAGCTTTCGCTCGCGCTCTCGCTAAATCTCCGCTGATTAAATCTACGCTGAGTTATCAAAAAGTTAGTTGCTATCCTTTGTAGAACATTGGAGCAAGTGCACTGATCTGGAGATGATTCTCCTAAAATCCAGGATGAGTCTAGAATCTCTGTGTTCGGAAATGTTGCAAATCTGTATTCGTACTCAGGTTTTTAAAATCAAATGTACTCATCAAAAATTTTAAATATCCCCAAACCGATAGAACTTTTAGAATCCCAATAGTCACATTTACTACGCTCACAACGCTCCGAAATGATTCACTAGATACGAGAAACCATGCAATCGAATGGGAAGGCCCGCTCAATGGCCAGATTTCAACGCAGCCCTACCGAAAATCAGTGTGACTAGTTTGATAAGGAGCATCGTGCCTCGTCACCTCTTCCAGTAACATTTGGTATTTAGGCCGAAGACTCCAACAATTCAGAGGAAAAGAAGCTATCACCAAATCTTGTACCTTCAAAGTCTATGAGGATAACATTTGTTCTTCGCTCAAAAGTGCGTAAAATAAATAATAATAATGAATGATTTATTTGATCAAAAAATATATTTCCACTTTAATTTTACATCTAACATGCCTCATAAGCATGATTCGAACCGCTCACAACTCATTCTTCGCATGTGTTCGGACTTGCTTGATACGATGCCTTTATCAATCTGATTAAAATTTATCGTTTATCCTCCTATTATAACAGTTGTGAACCTCTAAGTCCTATCCCTTATAATATTACTTACGAAAACTTTATTTGAAGAAAGTAAAGATCTGTACTTTTGGAGACGTTCAAAATTTTCTACAAGTTCATTAATTGTGATACTTCGCTTTTACTATACTTGGTCTCCAAAACGTTCACATTTGAACAGTTTTTTAAAATGAATTCTCTTCTGGATCTCAAATTCACCAGCTGAGTTGCTCTGATTAAAAATTACCTAGCAAGGTTTGCCAGTCCTTCTTTCTCACTTTTTAGTTAAGTTCTGTTACACACTGTCACCTGATACTAACCTGTTATGAAGAAACCAAAAAAATACGTAGAGAGTCTAAAATTTTCAGCTATAAATTGATTTATTGAACGTCACAATTTTACGTAGCTATAAAAATAATTCATATTAGACATAACAACGTTTGCAGGGTTGTGTTTTATCACGAACGTCCTCAATATTCTACTCCAAACTTTTTTCAGGCACACCTCCGCTGAGGACCGCCATTAAATTGAGCTGAGCGACTAAGCCTATCCTGCGGAGTCAAACGGCCATGCATAAAATGATATCCAATATTCTTTTATTTATTATGTATAAAACACATCAGGAAAAAAATACCTTCCGCACTAAGAAAAATTGTTGGCCAGTGCGGAAAACAGCGATATTCGATGCCAAAAACTGCGAAGGAAAAACATAATCCCTAGTAAAAATAATTTTGAATATTGCTAATGTATTATGCGATGAAGTTTTTGGAATTAATATCGTCATTGATATGATATCTAACGGCGTTAAAAAACTTTAAATCCTTACCATAACTACAGCATGCCCTGAGTTCCTGGTGAAAAGATCCATTTCACTTTGCTGTGTAAGAATTTTCTCCAGACGACCGACAATGGAACGGATGGAAGATATTTTTTTTCAGTAGATTTAATTGCTTTCCGAATGAAATAAGAACTATGAACGTTCACTCCTCCAGCGTATACGCGTACACTTTGAAACTATTATTTCTAGGACCGTCCCAACTTCAGAGTATATCTTATTTTGTTCACTTTTGCTAGTCCTATGAAAGAAACAAAATTTGGTTCCTAGCGGAAAATTTAGACAAGGACGATTTACTTACCTCTGAGTAAACTACCCAGCCAAAAGGTTTGTCGCACCTTGGAGAAATGTCGATGTAACAGTATCAATCGAGCTTAAAATAGTTTATTGTATCACTTGTTTATTAATTATTGCTTTCATATTATTAGGCGCTGATTTTAATTTTTTTTTTTGCAGATAATCAAAACAAATATTTGACCATAGTACGAGCAAACGTTGAGAAAGATCTTCCAACGGTGCAGGAAAAGATGTTGAGGATTGCAGTTCCTTTTCTACTTGATCCCGAAAATTTTCGACAGAGTTTAAATCAGGTGACTGTGGAGGCCATTCTATGTGAGAAAATGATCCCTCGTGTTCGCTAATTTAATTCTGTCCTACATGAGACCGATGGATACAAGGGTTGTTGTATTAAAAAATCACATAGCCACAAAAATAAGAAAATCTATGGACAGGTGTCCTTGGTCACCTAGGATAGTAAAATGATCCTAAGATATAATTCTTTTGCTGCACATGGCTGCTGAGCCTTATCCCGACCATGTGAAACACCCATATATCAATACACTAGCCCTGGAAGCCTGTACTGTCTGAGTGCTGCATGAATGATCCAAAGCTTCATGGGCTTCCAGACTCACTCGAACTCTGCCATCTTCCTAGAACAAAGTGAATCTCGATTCATTTGACCATAGGACGTGTTCCCATAGCTCTCTAGTCCTGTCTTTGTGGTCTTTCTGAAATTGGAGTTGTTCCGTTCGATTAGCTCTACTAACCAATGGTTTCCCGCGCAGTCGCAACCCCTAAAACCTATTTCCTTCAGTTCTCAGGGAGTGGTACGAGCATAAATTTCCTTAAGACCTTCGTTTAACGCGTAATCAACGTTTGAACACTATTCCGCTATTTTGGTATTACAAATCTCATCAGAGAACGCCTGCCACGAGTATTTAGAATTTTAGCTCTGCCACTATTATCACCGAACGACTGTACTTCACCATCTTTTTTCTCAGAGCAATTGTTCCTTGCATCATCTAACTCTTACAGCCGTAATTTGAGACTATTCTATGATAGATTGCACAGCCAGGTCCAAACCTATAACCAATCAATTGTCGAAAACAAAAGTTAGTTTTGCCGGCATTTTTCCTGCTGAAATATTCATGCTTGTTGTCGCGTAGGGAACACGTGCAGTACAGACTACCAGTGACACTGAAGACAACTATTGTTNAGTGTATTTATTGTTTCTTTAGCATGAATGATATGAATACTAAAAGTAAATAATGCTCTCTGTAGGGTAAAAGCTTGAGATATGAACGTAAAATGTAAAAGACGAGCTCTTCGATATCGCGCTAAATTGGGAAACTCTGAAATGACATCAAATTTGTTAGTAAATTGAATTAAATGTTCAGCTCCGCAGTTTCACATTGTCTGTTTTCAAAGTTAAACTCCAGGGATTATTGTTTGGAATAATCGGAATTAATTTTAAATATCTTTAAGCGACGAAAAAATGAACAATGTATGATTGTTTTTTCTACTTGATATTTACTTCTCTATCAGCAAAAATTTTCTTTAACGAAGTCGAATTAGCCATGCAAGTTTTTCTGTAGCTCAGTGACTTCCATCAGGGTATCGAAGATGACATTTTAAAGTTATAATAAGAGTAGCAGCTTATTTCAACCAATTGGATAACCAGACCGTGAATAAAATGAGCGAATGATTATTCAACGATGTTTTCTCAAGAGTATTTGGTAGAGGGCGGCCAGTATAACATTACTCATTATATCTTAGATTACGATTCAAATATTTCATGGCAGTAAAAAAAAGTAAAAACAGATAAAATAAAAATGACCCAAGTCTGCATTGATGCTGTGATTGATTCTCATTCAGTGCTGTTTTAAATATTCATATATACTGCAAGTTTTCCCCAAGGAAAAATTTCCATTATAATAAATATACGGATCTTGTGACTTCAGAAACACCTTGTATTTGTTAGTCAAAGTGTCAGTCTAAAAGCAGTAACTAATTTTATTTTAACTACATTGAATTAGAACGTAATGAATTCGTATCAATAAGCTAGTTTTGATAGTATTATAGACGTGTTTGAATGCGAAAAATAAATGCTTCTTTGAAAACTGATACGTCATGGGACCACCCTTTTCCTTAGTTTGAACCATACTTTCTTATAAAAAACATTTTGAAAAGCGATTTGGAGAAACACAGGATGCACATCACGACCTAAAATGCACCTGAAGACCACAAATGGAGAAAAACTCTTCGGTGGCCGCGATAAAAGAACTCAGCGCGCAGTAACATTTCGTCTTTCGTCTTTCGCCTCAAGTTTTTCATCTCTAGGTCCAGACTCGAGTGGGCGGAACCGGGCCGGCTGCGGGCTGGAGAAGAGGGCATGGGGCGGCGATAGAGACCTCCCACAGAAAGTTCTCAGAGCCCCGCAGGCACCCGACAACTTGATGAAGTTTCTTCAAGCGTCTGTGACATGACGTAGCATTTCATCCATACCTTATAAGCCTATGCTAGAATATACATAAATACAGAATAGAGACGCCATAGACGAAGCACTATTTTGAAGACGCGTTGAGACGGTAACTTCGACGGGTGCCGCTGGACTTCGACGACCGCCGCGAGTGGCGTGGATTCTTTCAAGGTATAAACTATAATACTGTAAACTTTAAATATTTGCATGATGATTTGGATTTCAGCCTTTGAAGGTTTTAAGAGTATTTTTATAAAGCTGCAGACATTCATCTGAAAGAAAGGTAATGATAAAAAAGAATACGAATCATTAAGCGTTGCTTTTTTCTTGCAAGCTCAAACGGACATGATAAGAAAGAAGGAAGATCAGGCATATTTTTGGTTTTAGATGAGAAACAAACTTTCAAGACCTCAATTGTGGGCTCCATGACGTACTGTTTAGCGTGATAGCCTCGCAGCCGGGAGGACCGGGTTCGAACCTCGGTTCAGGTGAGGCATTTCACGCAACCAGGGAGTACTTCCCTTGGAAAAGGAAGTTTAAACCACACATTCCTCACATCCCTCTCGACGCCAAGAGTTGTAAGGCTTTGAAAACCCAACGGTAAAACGTGTTGGAATTAAAAAAGGTTGTGTACAAGTATAAACAAACTATTTCTCGCAGTGCATGACTTATTAAGCGGCTTGCTCAAACATGGAAGCTGCGTCCATGAATTTCATTCAGTAATTTTACGCCTTGCTTCGTCGCCCAGATTAAGGAGACGTGTTATATTATGTAATTATTTGGTACAGCGCTTTTTTCATAAACAATATACAACCCAAAACCTATAGACAACTCTAGCGTTGTAAAAACAGTCGACCGAGGCACTGATCGGACACCATTATTGTTAGCGGTGTGAGTTCGTAGGCAGGACGTTGCCGCCCCGCCGTGGCCGTGTGAGGAGCTACCGCAGCTCCCTGCGCCACCCACCGCACACCACCGCGGCTCAGAGCATACTGGCATGAATAGCTCCCGCTCAGCCTTAGGCCTCTCACCACAGCTCAATTTTCTACCCCAAGATCAAGTAAAATTTACCCTAGAATTTAATACGCATATGTAGCCACAAAACTTTTTAGATGCAAGAAACTGGGATTTTTCGTTGTTTGATCATATCAGCATTGGCGCATTTACGGCCATAGGATACAATGAAGTAATTAATGAAGTAATACAATGAAGTTATCTGAATAGGGAGAGTCGTGATCCATCAGTAAGTGCGTGGTTTATGTATACCCCTCTTTATTATGAACGAATGATCCGACGATTCTTCAAATCACAGCGGCAAAGCTAGAAAATGATAAAAAGAAAACATCAAATGAAAAAACAGTAACTTCCTTAACTTGAATTAAAAATGATTAGTGAATAAGTTAAAGTTACATTGATTTTTGCTTGAGAGGGATTGGAATGTGGTGAATAAAAAGTGAATAGGAACTTTTCAAATGTGGTGAATAACTGAACTAGAAAGTGGCATGGGCTTGAATAGAAATCCAAGGATTGCCGACTTACCTAAAAAGTTTCTAAAAATAATCCTGAAAAATACGTTCAAAGCTATTTTCCTTAAATTTCCCCACATAGATGTAAAACATTTGATGAACAATGTGCAACTTTCTTAATTTTTGTAATTTCAATAGTTTTTGAGTTATACACCTTTTTACTTTCAAATTAAAATAAGTGAAGTTCAA